>JADRCD010163845.1:0-11344 GCA_019843815.1 Montemys delectorum
TTTTTTTTTTTTTTTTTTTCTGAGCAAGCCTCAGTCTTACAGATCCTGGGACTGCCCCTACCAGACAGCGTGGGGCTTCTAAGAAAGGATCTAAGGTGGAGGGACAGTGGATATGGTCTTGTCTGTGCCCCTGGAAGTTCTGGCCCTAGACACAAAGGTGTGTCCCTGGCCTTTGCCCTCCTCCGGGCAGGCCTGGGTAGCTCCGGAGCCAGGCTCTTCCCTGACAAGGCTCTGGGCTGCCCATCTTTTCAAAGACCTGGGAAGCTTCTGGCGCCCCGAGATGGTTTAGCAGTGCTCTAAGGGCCGCCATTGTGTGACAGCAGGCAACAGGGACTCCTAAACTAACTCTCAGCCCTGCTCAGGTGTCCTGAAACTCTGGGGTAGCTGGATAGAAAGCAAGGTGTTTAGAAGCCACCCTGGTAAGCCAGAGGTATAGAACACAGACAGCGGCCACTCCCAAGCCAGCACCTCTCCTCTTGGTCCCACCATCTGCACAAAGGACACAACAACTGGTACAGAGTGGGCAGCGGGTACAGTCAGAGCCCCTGTAGAGGAAGCCTACCTACCTACCTACCTACCTACCTACCTACTTACCTACCGAGAGACCATAGCTCCACCCACTGGGAACTGCCAGGCAAAGACTTAATAAAAGCCCACCCTGCCTTTGCCGAGACCAGCTCCAAGGGACCTGGTACTGGATCAGCCTCAGAGCCCAGAGTCCATAAAGGCCAGAGAGCTCTTCCTTGGACAGAGCAAAGCTATCAGGGTGTGTGGTCCTGTGGGGATGGCAAGAAAGAGGTGGTGGAGAAGACAAGCATAAAACTCCTTGTCTCTTCCATTGACAAGCAGAGCACCCCCAGTGGCCACCTAGCCCACGACAGCCGCCATCTCTTCCACCTCCCAAATGCTGGGATTACAGGCATGATCCATTGTGTGCGCAGCACAGCTTGAACCTCCAGCTTCGCTTTGCACTTACACAAGAGTGTCTCGCCCTACCTGTGGAGCTCCGGTGGGGGTCCAGGGAGCCCATGCTGCAGACCACCGGTGCTGTAGAGACATCATATGTCCACTGTGGTTTTGCAGGAGGAGGAGGAGGATGGCAGGGCCACGTTGCAGTCCATGGGTGAAGCTGCTGCTGGTAGCAATGCTGAGTGTCAGCCTCCCTGGAAGTATGGGTGAGTCGGAACGTCCCTGTAGCCCGCCCCCCCCCCCCCGGCAGCTCAAAACGCAACCCTACATCAATCAACTGACGGTCAACCGACAGCCAGACATCCCTCAGGTTGGAGAACCTGAGGCTCTGTGCCCTTGACCTCTGACAGCTGTAGACCCTGCTAGGTGGCCTGGGGTAGTAGGAAGGAGGCTGCCTAGGGGAGGAGAGTGCTCACTTAGAGGCAGAGCTGAGATCTCAATGGTGGAGGGTGTTGGAGGGACCTCCAGGGAGACTACTGACCTATCAGCTATGCTCTTGGGGGTTCCTGGTTGGAGAACGGCTCCTACCACTTACATTTTCCTGTCAGGTGAGGTCATTTCATTACTTGTGGAGGACTATGGTGGGAATATTTACACCATAGAAATAGACAATCACAGGAAATCAGGGCTTCCCTTCCCTCATCAAAACCAGTACTAAAACCCTGAGCAGAGAGCCATAGCCTAGAGTTCAGGAGAGCTCTTACTGACTGTGTGCACTGGTGCAGCTAGTAGGGCCTCATTATGATTCTAACTAGGGGAACTCCAATAACATCTGTAGAAACTGAGGTCTTTCATTCACCTTCTGAGAACCTACTGTGTGCCCAGCCTTAGGCACAAGGTTCCTGTGATAAACAAGACAGAGTCCCTTCACTAGAGGAGGGTCAGGGGACAGACCAGTGTCCCCTTACAACAATCTAGGAGGCACAAGCCATACTGAGGTGGGACTGACAGGGAGGGAATGGTAGATGTGGCTTGTCACATGGGTGACAGCCATACTAGACAAATGAGAGCTTCTCTAGGGCTAAACAACCACAGCCAGCCTTTTGACGTTGAGACACTATGTCGTCTACAAAGTTCATGCTTGAGAACTATTCAATCATGCTACCAAAATAAAAAAAAAAAATGTCATGATGTTTTAACTAAGTCTATCATTGTGCATTGGTTTGCATTGATAGTTACGTTCAGTCACGGGAGCCCGAGGGCTACAGGCTGGACATACCAGGAAAGGATGGCATGGCAAGGGTGATCCATCCAGCAAAGCCTGCACTTTCCATCCTCCCAACTTCAGGCGAAGGTTCCAGGTTTGAGACCTGGCCCTGTTCGTTCCTAGCTGTGCCGTGTGGAACAGACAGACCATGTTCTCCTCTCTAAGTGTGGGAGAGAGGAGCCACACTTCTCTTGGGTGAGGGTGCAGTTGGGAAGGTTTCGGCCCTCACTCATGTGCCCTCTGCTCACCAGCCAACCGTTGCAAGAAGGCCCAGGTGAAGAGCTGTACCGAGTGCATCCGAGTGGACAAGAGCTGTGCCTACTGCACAGACGAGGTGAGCTATTGCCACCAGGCTTTCTGGGCCAGCCTGAGCTACCATCCACCGCCCCTTACCCCATCTCTGGCTCTGGCCTACTTGACTCTTGCCATCCCGTCAGCCTAGCCCCAGGTCAGCCAGGCGTGTGAATAGAGGTGAGGGGTGGGAATTCAGAAGGAAATGAACCAGGAGTGGGGCAGCCTGGGATTGGCCGTCACCTGACCTAAGCCCATCTGCTTCTGGCCAGCTGTTCAAGGAGAGGCGCTGCAACACCCAGGCGGAGCTTCTGGCTGCAGGCTGTCGGGGAGAGAGCATACTGGTCATGGAGAGCAGTCTTGAGATCACAGAGGTGCCTGGAGCCGGGTGGAAGGGCGAGTTCTCCATGCGTGAGGCCGGGTGGCTATAAGGACCATGGTGCCCCCAGGCAGGTCTGGGATCTCCAGAGTGACCGCCTAATAAACTACTCCACTCCCTTGGACACAGAACACCCAGATCGACACCAGCCTGCACCGCAGCCAGGTAGCCCCCCAAAGCCTGCAAGTCCGGCTACGCCCGGGTGAGGAGCGCAACTTTGTATTCAAAGTGTTTGAGCCCCTGGAGAGCCCTGTGGATCTGTATATCCTCATGGACTTCTCCAACTCCATGTCTGACGATCTGGACAACCTCAAGCAGATGGGGCAGAACCTGGGTACGCTGCAGTAGGGAAAAGATGGGAGGGTGGGGGTGGGGCTCACCCAACTAGCTCAGGAGGCCAAGCACGACACGGGGACACCTGCACATACCCCTTGTGGAAAGGTGAAACATCTGAGACCACCACCACCACCCCCTGCCTCCGACACACATATACCTCAAAGAGCCCTCGTCCACAGAGGGAGAGTCTGGTCAGAGCCTGATCACTATTTGAGATTTCACAGGAGGCCCAAGAATGAATGGCAGGCAGCTGAGCTGTCTGGCCCTGACAAGGAGGGAGCTCCATGCCACAAGGCCATGGCTGTATCAGTTCTGTAGACTAAACCAGGTCGGCTGCCCTGCTATTTCTAAATGCATAATTCTAAGTCCCCTCCAGTCCAATTTCCCCCACCTGTAAATCTGAACAACAGGGGCTGGAGAGATGGCTCCACAGTTAAGAGCACTGGCTGCCCCTCCAGAAGACCTGGGTTCAATTCCCAGCACCCAGTGGGCAGCTCACAACCATCTGTAACTCCAGTTCTGAGAGATATGATCCCTCTTTGGACCTCCATGGACACTAGGCACTCTCATGGTACACGGTCATATATGCTGGCAAAATATGCAGACATATAAAATAAAATAAAATAAAATAAAATAAAAGGAACAAGAGCTCAGAGTACCTGAGCTGATGTGCAACACACAGTGTTTACAAGAGGTTGCCTTTGCTAGCTTCCTCCGTCCTGAGCCAGCATAGGGTCCCCTGTGGGGATGCTGGCACTCAGTTGTCCTTTCTTCCTGGTTGGTGTCCAGCCAAGATCCTGCGCCAGCTCACCAGTGACTACACCATTGGATTTGGAAAGTTTGTGGACAAAGTCAGTGTCCCTCAGACAGATATGAGACCTGAGAAGTGAGTGGCTGGGTGGGTGTGGGTGGGCAGGGGTCCTGGCCATGTACTCTATGTCTTCTCATACTGGTGCCTAGGAGTCTCCTCTGACACACTGGAGCACGTGGCACCTGATCCTTTCCTGACGCTGACTCTGTTTCTACCTGTGTCCAGGCTGAAGGAGCCCTGGCCCAACAGTGACCCCCCATTCTCCTTCAAGAACGTTATCAGCTTAACGGAGAATGTGGAAGAATTCTGGGACAAACTGCAAGGAGAACGCATCTCAGGCAACCTGGATGCTCCTGAAGGGGGCTTCGATGCCATCCTGCAGACAGCCGTGTGCACAGTGAGTGCCAAGGGACCCTGCCAGCCTAGGCCAGGGCTGTAGCTTTCTGAGAAGGACATCAACTTCTGCTAACCTTTTCCACCACTGTTAGGTTCAGAATCCCTCAAGGGGGGTCCCCAGAGGTTTGGACCTCATTCCTTAAGATCACCAGATGTTCCACCAGCCCCTAATTCTAA
This sequence comes from Montemys delectorum, assembly GCA_019843815.1. Lineage (NCBI taxonomy): Eukaryota > Metazoa > Chordata > Mammalia > Rodentia > Muridae > Montemys > Montemys delectorum. Next base: position 4,567 of record JADRCD010163845.1, read on the forward strand.
TCCTAGTCTTGATATGCTGGGAACCCAGGTCCATACCTGCGCGTCACAACCTGTGTTTGTACCGGCCAGTGAAGCAGACATGGTTCTAGTAGTCCTGGGATATTCGAGGTCCTGACACTGGCCCACCACACCATCTCCCGGATCTACAAGCTGTCCAGTTTCCAAGTGTGCTGGCGGCTGTCTGTCTGTCTGTCTGTCTGTTTATGTGTATGCGTGCCACAGTATGGAGGTGCGTACACAGAGGCCAAGAGATAACGTTTGGGGGTTAGTTCTCTCCTTTCTGCATGCCTGGGGGGTTATAACTCAGATTATCAGGCTTGAAGACAAGTACCATTGCCTGCGGAGGCATATTTCTGGCCCAGGGCTGACAGTTAAAATGGCCACTTCTTTTTATGCCTACATCAATTTTTTTTTTCATTTTGAAAATAATCTATTTATACTGCAAATAACTTAGAAAACAAAGAACGAAAATTGCCTATAATTCCAAAGACAACAAACAGCCCATCTCTCTCTCTCTCTCTCTCTCTCTCTCTCTCTCTCTCTCTGGTTTTTTCGAGACAGGGTTTCTCTGTGCACCCTTGGGCTGTCCTGGAACTCACTCTATAGACCAGGCTGGCCTCGAACTCAGAAATCCGCCTGCCTCTGCCTCCCAAGTGCTGGGATCAAAGGCGTGTGCCACCACCCCCCGGCCAGCCCATCTCTTTGATAGCCTGTCGATATATTTTGTTCCTTTTCCCACATTTTACATAGTGGGATTGTTTTTCCTTTTTCTTCACTTAATGCTATCACAAGCACTTTCTGGTAGTGCACGGTTTCTGAAAACACCTTACATAAAGCTAGGCAGGGCAATACACAGCTGCAGTCCCAGCACTTGGGAAGTGGAGGCAGGGTGATCAGCTACATACTGAGTTCAAGACCAGCACGGGCTACATGAGACCCTATCTAAAAAACAAAACAGGCTGCAGGTTGGACAGATACGCCTTTTAATCTCAGCACTTGGCAGGCAGAGGCACGGGGATCTCTGAGTTTGAGGCTATCTGGTGTACAAGGTGAGTTTACAAAGACATCACGAAACAGGACATAGTGAGGTCCTGCCTCAATAAACAAACAAACAGACAGACAAACAAAGCCAAACAATGTGCTGGAGACATGACTCGGCAGTGAGGAGTACTGACTGCTCTTCCAGAGGACACAGGTTCAATTCCTAGCACCTACATAGTAGCTTAAAACTACTTTTAACTCCAGTTCCAGGGAGTCCAACCTGTTCTTCTGTTTTCTGCAGACACCATGCATGCATGTGCACAGACAGACATACATACAGGCAAAACATCCAAATACATGAAACAAAAAATTTTAATTAAATAAATGTATAAAATCACGGGCTAGAGAAATTGGCCAACATTTATGAGCACTTGCTGCTCTTCCAGCGTACCAAAGTTTGATTCCTAGCATCTCCGTCTGACAGCTCACAACTGGGGGAGAAGGGACCTGACACCTCCTTTGGCCTCCTCAGACATCTATACACATGATGTATACCAAAACACAAATAAAACAACTCTCTTTTTAAAAATCACCCTGAGCCAGGTGTGGTGGCACATGCCTTTAATCCCAGCTTTTGAGAGGCAGAGGGGTCAGGAGGATCTGTGAGTTCAAAGCCAACCTGGTCTGCATAATGAGTTCTAGGACAGCTAGGGCTACACAGAGAGACCCTGTCTCGAGATAAATAAGTGAATAAAAATAAAACAAACAAACAAATCCTCCCAAATAGTGCTAGATGTAGCTGTCTGTGCCAATAACCCCAGCAGCATTCAAGAGGCTAAGGCAGGAAGATCGCATGTCTGTCTGAGGTCAGCCTAGACTACGGGACAAGGCCTTATCTTAAAGACAAAGACACCCTATGTATTTTTCAAATGTTTTGCCATATGCTGCTGTCTTAGCCAGTGTTCCACTGCTGTGGAGAGACACCATGACCACAGCAACTCTTAGAAAAGAAAGCGTCTCATTGGGACTTGCTCACAGTTTCAGAGGTTTAGTCCATTATCATGTCGGGAAGCATGGTGGCGTGCTGGGAAACATGATTCTTCATCCACAGCCACAGGCCACAGGAAGAGACACTAGGCTAGGAATAAACTTCTGAAACCCAAGCCTCCAACAAGCCACGCCTCCTAATCCCTCTCAAGCAGTGCCAGTTCCCAATGATCAAGCATTCAAATATATGAACCTGGGGGGGAGGGGGAGGAGCCTGTCCAGTGGAAACCACTGTAACCACTCCATCTCTTTCAGCCTGCCCATTTCACTTAACATGGTGCTGTGAACATTTTCCTATGCATCTAAACTATCCTTGCAGTGTGGCTGAGGGCTTGGGGTCAGGAGGAGCTGTCCCAGGGTATCAGGTTTGATCCTCTCGTGGTGCCCGTGCTGGGCACACACCGCACATCATCTCTCTCCAGTTTTCTGTCATTCACATGCCACATGATGGCACATGCTGCTAATCCTGTGGCTTCGGTCCAGCCCCCTGCTGGGAACGGTTTCCCTTTCCCTACCTCCTGAAAGCATGTCAGTCCTCAGCCAGCAGCCTGCTCAGTGGGCATGCTCCTCCTTGCCTTTGCAGAGGGACATTGGCTGGAGGGCTGACAGCACCCACCTGCTGGTGTTCTCCACCGAGTCTGCCTTCCACTATGAGGCTGATGGTGCCAATGTGCTGGCCGGCATCATGAACCGTAACGATGAGAAGTGCCACCTGGACTCCACAGGCACCTACACCCAATACAAGACACAGGACTACCCATCGGTGCCCACACTGGTTCGCCTGCTTGCCAAGCACAACATTATCCCCATCTTTGCTGTCACCAACTACTCCTACAGCTACTACGAGGTGTGAGGCCTGGGCCCCTGGGCAGTGCAGGGGGTCGGAAAATGGAACCTCTCAAACTTCCTTGATTCTTCCCTCTTTATCCCACCCCCAAAGCTTCTGGGTCCCAAGGAGGAGGCTCTGGTGGGAAGATCTCTTGCCCACCCCCTAGCTGAACTGGCAAGCAGATGAGAGGGTAGGTGCCTGGCTTTACCAGGTGGCACAGTAGATGTATCTAGAGAGCGTGATCTAGTAAGCTAGTAAGTGTCTAAGGAAGATACAAAGGAGAGGAGCTTAACCCAAGGCCTGTGTTGTCTCTTGTAGAAGCTCCATAAATATTTCCCCGTCTCCTCTCTGGGAGTCCTGCAGGAGGATTCATCCAACATCGTGGAGCTGCTGGAGGAGGCCTTCTATGTGAGGAGCAGAGAGGACTGCAGAGGCTGAGCCCCCTGGGACAAGGAGGGAGGAAGGAGTGGGCGAGCAGTTGAAGGATGAGTCTGGGATAGGCTAATGAAGCGAGTCTCTGGCCGTCCCTGGAGCCTGAGAGTCTGCTTGGCAATGGCCCAGGCTCCTGCAGGGTCTGCCACTGTGCTCCCATGCCCACCCTCATCTGTCTTCCATCCCAGTCAGGCGAAGAACAGCCAGGCCAGGCCAAGGTGGCTGAGCCCAGGCTCCACACTGATCATCTCTTCTCCTTCAGCGAATTCGCTCCAACCTGGACATCCGGGCTCTGGACAGCCCAAGAGGCCTGAGAACAGAGGTCACCTCCGATACTCTCCAGAAGACAGAGACTGGGTCCTTTCACATCAAGCGGGGGGAAGTGGTATGCTCCTGTGGACAGGGGGGGGAATGGGAAGCTAGGAGTGCCATCTTCTAACAAGGGACATACATGGGCCCTGGGTTTCAGTTCTTCTGCATTGATCTCTTGGATGAGCCTGGCACATTTCTCTGCTTGTCCATGTCCCTGTCCATACACTGGGAGTGAATAAGAGTGTGCAGCAGTGAAGGTTGCTAAGATGAGCAAACAGGCTAATGTCAAAGAGCCACTGTCCACCTCTGCTGACACTGGGATCCCTGCAGGGCACATACAATGTGCAGCTTCGGGCAGTGGAGGACATAGACGGGACACATGTGTGCCAGATGGCGAAAGAAGACCAACGGGGCAACATCCACCTGAAACCCTCCTTCTCCGACGGCCTCCGGATGGATGCGAGCGTGATCTGTGACGTGTGCGCCTGTGAGCTGGTAAGAATCAGCCCTACTGTGGGTGAGGGAGGGAGGAACTGAGCCCTGCACTAGGAGCCTGGGTAAATAGATGGAACCTCCTGTGGATACACATCCCTGGCGGGCTGTCCCAAGTCACAGAGAGCAGCAGAAATACCCAGTGGCAAAGCCAGGCATAAAAGAAACACTTGTAACCAAGCATTTAGGAGGCCAGTTTGGGCTATGTAGAAAGTTCCAACCAGGCAGTGGAGGTGCAGAGGCAGGTGGATCTCTGAGTTCCAGGCCAGCCTGGTCTGCAGAAGCAGTTCCAGATCAGCCAGGGCTACACATATAGACCTTGTCTTGGAAGAAAAAAACAAAGCAAAGCAAACAAAAACAGAAGGAAGGAAAAAAGAAAGAGAGAGAGAGAGAGAGAGAGAGAGAGAAAGAGAGAAGGAGGGGAGGAAGGAAGGAAGGAAGGGAGGGAGGGAGGGAGGGAGGAAGGGAGGGAGGGAGGGAGTTCGTCCCAGCCTAGCCTCAGCTGCATAGTGAGACCTTGTCCCCTGTCCACCAAATGTGCCCAGTGGCTCTGTCCCTTCCTTCTATGCATGGGCACATCCTGATCTTGTTCCAGCAAAAGGAAGTTCAATCAGCTCGCTGTCACTTCCGAGGAGACTTCATGTGTGGACACTGTGTATGCAATGAGGGCTGGTGAGTGGGGGAGGGGAGCCTGCGTGTTCAGCCGCAGAAAGGGCTGAAAGGAGGTACATTCAACTGTTGGGTGAATCCAGTTTAAAACTATTTGGGATGCTCCTTACTTGACTGAATCTGGCTTAGTCTGTTGGGGCTGGTTTTATTTTGTTTGTTTGACTGAATGGTGGGTTTTGTTGAATCTTACTGTGTTGGGCCACTGGCCTCAAACTCACAATCCTGTCTCAGACTGAGAGTCTATGCTACCAGGCTTGTCTCTGATGTCCAATTTCTTCCTCCTCCTCCTCCTCCTCCTCCTCCTCCTCCTCCTCCTCCTCCTCCTCCTCCTCCTCCTCCTCCTTTTCCTCCTTCTCCTCCTTCTCCTTTTCAATTACAATGGTGCAAAAGTGGCTGACTGTAGGCTGGGCTGGGCTAAGCCGTTACTGGCTTAGGCTCTGGAAATGCGGTTCAATTTACAATAGGTTTGTTGAGCATAACCCCATCATAAACTGAGGCACATCCACACATAGACACTTGGGCTATTTCTGGGTGTCTCTCTGCCAAGACAGACAAGATGGCTGTCAGAGGTGGGGCTGGGTGCTGAGAGCAGGCCTCACTAGCTTTTCACTTCAAATCTCTTCCACCACACACAGACCACCTGATCTGAAATGAGCTTAGTAGCAGATATGATTGACGGCTTACATATCCGCCTTCAGGAGGCAGAGGCAGGGTGATCTCTGAGACTTTGAGGCCAGCCTGGTCTATATCTCCTATTTGAGGCCTATGTAGTGAGACCTTGTCTCAGAAAGAAAAGAAATTGGCTTGCAGGTGAGTGTTGCTGAGGGTGTTTAAGGCTTCAAGACACTTGCTGGCTGCAGTGCTCCATGAGGTGCGGTGCGTCACTTGGTGACTTGGGGAGCTAAGGCAATAGTCAAGCCCAGAAGTTTGGATCCTGAGCGACATAGTTAAACCTCAAATAAGCAGCAAGTTCACCCTATCCAGGCGCAGTGGCGCCTACTCGTGATCCCAGTACTGGGAAAGCAGAGCGAGGATCTGGACCAAACCGGCCTAGTCTTAGTGAGTTCAAGTCAGCCAGGGCCTCCTAGAAGGACTCAGTTTCACACACAATAAGAAACAAAGACAAGCAAAATCACCCAAGACCCTGAGCAAGCCCGTCATGACTTAAGACAGATGAACACTGAAAAGGGACAGCTAGTGAGCAGGTAAGAGGACCCTGAGGTGTGGGGGTCCAGTTCCAGCTGAGCCACTGCTGTCTGTGTGACTTGGACTCACCTCCATCCTGTGGCTCCTCAGTTTTGTGCTCTGCAAAATAGGAGCATAAAAATCCCAGGCCTCCTCCCAGGCTGTGCCATAGTGACCAGTTCCTCCTTCAGGAGCGGCAAGACCTGCAACTGCTCCACGGGCTCTCTGAGTGACACGCAACCCTGCCTGCGTGAGGGTGAGGACAAACCGTGCTCGGGCCACGGCGAGTGCCAGTGCGGACGTTGTGTGTGCTACGGGGAAGGCCGCTACGAGGGTCACTTCTGCGAGTATGACAACTTCCAGTGTCCTCGCACCTCTGGATTCCTGTGCAATGGTGAGCTAAGAGCTCTGACTAGTCCTGTGGGCAGCGAGGGTGGTTGGTAGAGGCAGAACCTCCTCCTGCTACAGGCTAACCCTCAGCCTGGACCTCCCTTCTCTCATCTGCAATGGCCATGACTAAGGTCCCTGACAGCCATGAAATACTCTTCCCCTGGCCTGCCCCTGGAAACGCAGATCCCCCACTCCATTTCAAGATGGAGACAATCTGGTTCAACCCCCAAAGGTTGACAGGAACATGGCAGAACAATCTTTCTTTTCCAACGATGTAAAACTTCTAGCGGCAGCCACAAATTGACGTCTCCTCCATATTTCCAAAGGGCCTAGTGCTGTGTTGTGCCAAGGCAGTGAGTGCATAGTCCAGTAAGCGCTGAGATCACACAGGCCTGTGCTCATAGGTGGCACATCCCTGCAAGGTGGTAGTTAGATAGAGAA
>JADRCD010163854.1:0-13110 GCA_019843815.1 Montemys delectorum
ATTTTTTATATCTTAGAATTTCATTGCAACTTTAATTTTATTATATCTCTAAGAGTCTCTAACAACATGCTATGAGAATATACCCTTCATTATTCCATCCCACATTTTAGTCAACAAATTTTTTCCTTTTTAAACATTTCAAAAAGCAAATTATACTACTAAGTAATGCTTTGGATCACTTGAATTTAAGAAGAAACAAATTTTAATCTCTTTATCCAAAAGTTGCACTTAGAATGTGAAAATACTTCCACAATATTTTATGGCCTTTAATTTCATTGCAGGCTTGCGAGAAATGCCAAGATACCCTAAACTGACAAATAACACATGAAAATAGAAGAGATTGATAACACAATTATTATTGTTTTAATTATGGTTTTACTACTGTGAACAGACACCATGACCAAAGCAACGCTCTTAAGGAAAACATTTAATTGGGGCTGGCTTACAGGTTCAGAGGTTCAGTCCATTATTATCAAGGTGGAAGCATGGCAGCATCCAGTTAGACATGATGTAGGAAGAACTGAGAGTTCTACATTTTATTCCAAAGACAAACAGAAGACTGCCTTCCTGGGTGCTAGGATGAGGGTATTAAAGCCCATGCCCACAATGACACACTTATTCCAACAAGTCTACACCTTCTTATAGTGCCATTCCCTGGGCCAAACATTTCAAACCATCACTGTTATATATTTTATTTACATTAGGTTCCCACCTCTACATGCAGTGTGACCTGTGCCCCTGGATTCAGGAGATTTCATCAGGAACAGACAGCAGACTGCTGCTTTGATTGTGTTCAGTGCCCAGAGAATGAGGTTTCCAATGAGACAGGTATATATTTGTGTGCAGGAGAATTTGTTGATATCTTCTCTTTTGCAAAATAGAATTTTGAATGTGTCTAGAAGGAAGCTGCAGACATAAAACATGTGGTTTAATATGATACAAGTAAAATGATTATTTTACTTGTACCAAGAATATTCTGAGTCCTTGAATGAACCTACACTGTCTTTCATAACCACAGATTTTGTTCATGTTATGGTGGTTACATACTTCATATTTTCTGAAGAATATTTAATAGAAATATTTTAACTATTATTCTGTCAGAAAAATTTGTACACAGTATTACTATACATATGTTTAACTGCCCTTGATCCTATGCACAAATTAAATTGACAACATAATCAGTCCACAATCTTGTTCTCTTGAAACCCAGATTTATCCCTTAGAAAGACCAGAGGCTCAGGCTCTTGTTATTATTTAATGAAATGTATTTAAGATATAAACTAGCTAATAGAATGGAAGCACTTAATATGACAGAACTAAGGTGAAAGCACAAATACCAAAAATTTGCACAAAGATGTGGTAGTGTTATTCTGCAGACTACTGTGAGATAGAGGAAGGATTTGTAATATGCATTTTGTTGTCTGACACCTAGCTCCAAATATATAGCTAAGAACAATAAAAGACTTTACTACATATAGTGTAAAGTGAGAAAATACATCTGATTTGATGATTGTTTTATGAATGTCAAATATATGCAAAAATGTATGTGTTCATACATACAATCATACAATCATTGATACACTTTTGTGCATACCTCATACACATAAGAATTTACCTAAGTATATTTTAGTGGAAAGTTAATTACATCCCCTTCTATTTCTCTATTCAGTACCTACTATTCACTTCACTTGAAACTATTATATATGTCCCCTCTATTGCTCAGATTAATAGCAAAAAGACAAGAGACATAGATTAAATCAAGATACACTATGTATACATTAATAATAAATTCAATAATAATTCAAATTAATATAATGAATATAATATAAATAACATAAACAAAATAATAAAAATAATATACCAGTTATCACAGGAAAATAACTTATTGGGAAAATTAAACACTGTATTTATTTCAAAATACTTAGGTTAATTATTGACGTGATATTCTTAAACTGAAGGAGATTTTGGTGCATGGAATGGACATATTGTTTTTTGCAAACATTCTGTTCCTAAGGAAATTGTATATCCTAGTTGCTAAATGAAGATCCACACTGAGGACACAAGGAAATACAAATATAGCATTTCATCAGTTGATTTTATGATCTAGTCATAATGTCATAGTGAAGATAGAGCATGAATATGATAATTATTTTAAAATAAAGCATTTAATTGGAAAATTGGTTATACTTTCAGAAGTTTAGTCTATTTTTAATTATACACACACACACACACACACACACACACACACACACACACACTCCTCAAATGTTGCTTCTGTCTTGATCCCATCTACCTCCCCATTGCCTTTGAGAAGGTTCCCCACCCAGGGATTCATGTTCTTTGGGGGTATCGAGTCTCTACAGGATTAGGCACATCCTTTCCCACTGAAGACAGACAAGGCAATCCACTGCTACATAGGTGCCTAGGGTCTCAGACCAGCCCCCATGCTCTTTGGTTGGTGGCTTTGTCTCTAGGAGCTCCTGGGGATACAGGTTAGCTGACATTGTTGGTCTTCTTATAAGGTTGTCATCCCTTAAGCTTCTTCAATCATTCCCCTAACTCTTCCATAGGGGTCCTTGACCTTAGTTCAATGGCTGGCTGTAAGATTCTGCATCTGTTTCAGTCAGCTCCTGGTAGAGCCTTTTAAAGGACAGTCATACTCAGTTCCTGTCTATAAGCACAACACAGCATCAGTATTGGTGTCAGGTTTGTTGTCTGACCATGGGATGGATCCCAAGTTGGACTGGTCTCTGGTCAGCCGCTCCTGCAGTCTCTGCTCCATTTTTTCCCTGAAATTCTGTTAGACTAGAACAAATCTGGGTCAAAAATTGTGAAGGTTGGTTGCTGTTCCAGTCCCTGTAACTGGGGACCATGTCTAACTACTGGAGCTGTACTCTTCAGGTCACTACTGTTGAACATTTGGCTAAGGGCACTCCCATTGAGTCCTGGGAGCATCTCATATCCTATCTCTGGGACTTTCTAAAGGTTCAACAGCCTCACCCCCCCACAAGTCCCCACCATGACAAATGCATATTTCCATTCATTCTCCTTGCCCTCTGGGCTTCTCTCCTGTCTCCCTACATTGACGATACTGCTCCCCTTTCCTCTCCCCTCCCCTCTCCCACACAGGTTTCTCCTTCCCTCTACCTCCCATGATTATTTTCTTCCCTCTTCTAAGCGGAATTAAAGTATTCTAACTTATGGCTCCTTCTTGTTTAACTTTTTAGGGTATATATGGAGTGTCGTGGGTATTCTGTAGTATTTGGCTAATATTCACTTATCAGTAAGTACATACTATGCATGTCATTTTGGGTCTGACTTACCTCACTCAGGAAGATATTTTCTAGTTCCATGAACTACCCTGCAAAATTCATGATGTCCCTATTTTTAATAGGTGAACAGTATTCAACTGTGAAGATGAACCACATTTCCTGTGTTCGTTCTTCAATTGAAAGATATCTGCACTGCTTCCTGCTTCTGATTATTATGAATAAGAGTGCTACAAACATAGTGGGGCATGTGTCCTTGTGGTATGGTAGAGCATCTTTTTGTGTATGTGTCCAGGAGTGGTATAGATGCATCTTCAGGTTGAACTATTTCCAATTTTTTGAAGAACCATAAAATTGGTTTCCAGAGCAGTTGTACAGGTTTACAGGAGTGTTAACCTTTCTCCACTTCTGGTATAGCATGTGCTGTCACTTGGGTTTTTGATCTTAGCCATTCTGATTGATGTAAAGTGAAATCTCAACATCATTTTGATCTGTATTTCCTGATGACTCAGGATGTTAAACACATCTGTAAGTGCTTCTCAGCCATTTGAGATTCCTGCCTTGAGAATTCTGTTTAGCTCTGTACCCCATTTTTAATAGGGCTATTTGGTTCTCTAGAGTCTAACTTCTTTAGTTCTTTGTATTTTTTGAATATTAGCCCCCCACATTCAGGGAAGATCTTTTCCCAATATATATGATGCCTTTTTGTCCCATTTGTGGTATCCTTTGCCTTACAAAAGCCATTCAGTTTTATGGAGTCCCACTTAAGAATTGTTGAACTTAGACTCTGACCCCTTGGTGTTCTGTTCGGGGAACTTTCTCCTGTGCCAACAATGTGTTTGAGGCTATTTCCTTGCTTTCTCTTCTATTACATTTAGTGTATCTGGTTTTATGTTGAGGTTCTTGATATACTTTGACTTGAGCTTTGTGTAGGGTGATAAATATGGATTGATTTCCAATTTTCTACATGTAAATTATCAGTTAGACCAGAACCATTTTTTGAAAATGCTTTCCTTTTCCACTGTATGGTTTTGGATCCTTTGTCAAACATCAAGTGTATACATCAGTGTAGATTTATTACTGGGTCTTTGATTCTATAGAATTCATTGACCTGTCTGTCTCTGTAACAATATTATGTGATCTTCATCACTATTTCTCTGTAGTAGAGTTTCAGGTCAGTGATGATCATCACCCCAGAAGTTCTTTTATTTACCAGAATTGTTGCATCTATTCTGGGATTTTAGATTTCTATATGAAGTTGAGGATTGCTCTTTGCATGCCTTTGAGGAATTGTGTTGGAAATTTGTTGGGAATTGAATTGAACCTGTAGATTGCTTTTGGTCAGATGGCCATTTTCATTATGTTAATCCTACTGATTCACGAACATTAGAGATCTTTCTGTCTTCTGAGGTCTTCTTCTATGCCCTGTTTCAGGGACTTGAAGTTCTTGAATACAGATGTTTCATCTCTTTGGTTATATTTAACTATGATATGCTATATTATTTGTGGCTATTGTGAATGGTTTTGTTTTTCTAATTTCTATCTCAACACATTAAACATTTGTACAAAGAAAGGCTGCTGATTGGTTTGAGTTAATTTTTATATCCAACCATTTTGCTTAAGTTGCTTATTGGCTTTAGAGGTTCTCTGATAGAATTTTGTGGGTAGATTATTTATATGATCGTTTCTGCAACTAGTAATTGCTTGACTTCTTCCTATTTATTTATTTATTTATTTATTTATTTATTTTACACTCCATATTTACCCCACCCTGTCCACCCTCTGACTGTTCCATATCCCATACCTTCTCCCCACCCCTGTCTCCAAGTGGATGTCTACACCCTCTGCCCCACCTGACCTCCAAACTCCCTGGGGTCTCCAGGCGCTTCAGGGTAGGTGTTTCATCTCCGATTAAACACAGACCTGGCAGTCCTCTATATGCTGCCTATTTGGCGGTCTTGTGTTTGAGAGATCTCGAGGGTCCATATTAATTGAGAATGCTGGTCCTTCTCCAGGGTCACTCTTCTCCTTAGCTTCTTTCAGCCATCCCTAATTTAACAAAAGGAGTCAGCTGCTTCTGTCCATTGGTTGGGTGCAAATAGCTGCATATGACTCTTTCAGCTGCTTGTTGTGTCTTCTGGAGTACAGTCACTCTGGGGCCCTGTTTGTGAGTCCTCAATAGACTCAGTAATAGTATGAGGCCTTGGAACCTCCCCCTTGAGCTGAATCTCACTTTGGGCCTGTGACTGGACCTTCTTTTCCTCAGGCTCCTCTCCATTTCCACCCCTGTAATTCTTTCAGACAGGAACAATTATGGATCAGAGTTGTGACTGTGGGATGGCAATCCCATCCCTCACTTGATGTCTTTTCTTCTTGCTTGAGGTTGGCTCTACAAGTTCCCTCTCCCTCCTGCCGGGTATTTCATCTAAAGTCCCTCCTTTTGAGTCCTGTGAGTTTCTCACCTTCCAGGTCTCTGGTGAATTCTGGAGGGTTCCCCTGACTTCCTATTTCCTGAGGTTCCTGATTGCATTGTTTCTGCTGGCCCTCAGAGCTTCAGTCCTTTTCCCTCACCCAATACCAGAATGGGTTCGTCTCTCCCTTCCATTTCCCCTCCCCATGCCCAATTTACCACCTAGGTCCCTCCTTCTCTCTCTACTTGTGATTCATTTCTTCTCCTTCCAAAATTGGACTGAGGTATCCTCACTTGGACATTTCACCTTGTTGACCTTTTTGAGTTCTGTGAATTGTATCTTGGGTATTCTGTACTTTTTTTTTTTGGCTAATATCCACTTATTAGTGAGTACATACAATGCATGTCATTTTGTGTCTAAGTTACCTTACTCAGGATATTTTCTAGGTCTACCCATTTGCCTGCAAAACTTTGGATGTCCTCAATGTTAATAACTGAGTAGTATTCCATTGTGTAAATGAACCACATTTTCTGCATGCATTCTTCTGTCGTGAAGCATCTAGGTTGTTTCCAGTTTATGGCTATCATAAGTAAGTCCACTATGAACATAGTAGAACATATGCACCAGTGGTATAGTGACCATCTTTCAGGCATATGCCCGAGAGTGGAATAGCTGGGTCTTCAGGTAGATCTATTTCTAATTTTCTGAGGAACCTCCATATTGATTTCCAGAGTGGTTGTACCAGTTTGCAATCCTACCAGCAATGAAGGAGTGTTCCTCTTTCTTCATATCCTCTCCAAAATGTGTTGTCACCTGAGGTTTTGATCTTATCCATTCTGATTGCTGTAAAGTGAAGTCACAGGATTGTTTTGAATTGCATTTCTCTGATTACTAAGGACTTTGAACATTTCTTTAGTTATTTCTCAGCCATTTGAGATTCTTCAGTTATGAAATCTTGGCTTAGTTCTATACCCCATTTTTGATTGTTTGTTTGTTTTTTTTGGTGGTTATCTTCTTGAGTTCTTTGTATATTTTGGATATTAGCCTTCTATCAGATGTGTGGTTAGTGAAGATTTTTTTCCAATCTGTAAGTTGCTGATTTGTCTTATTGACTATGTTCCTCGACTTACAAAAACGTTCCAGTTTCATGAGGTGACATTTACAATTCTTGATTTTAGAGCATGAGCCACTGTAGTTCCCTTTAGGAAATTTCCCCCTGTGCCAGTGAGTTCAAGGCTCTTTCTCACTTTCTGTTCTATTAGGTTCAGTTTATCTGGTTTTATGTTGAGGTCCTTGATCCACTTGGACTTGAGCTTTGTGCAAGTTGACAAATATGGGTCTATATTTTCTACATAGAGACAGCTGGTTAGACAAGTACTATTTATTAAAGATGCTTTCCTTTTTCCCCTCTCTTTGTTGTGTCTTTCTGTGGCTTATATATCAGAGTAAATGTGGCTTCATAGGATGAATTAGGTAATGTTCCTCTGTTTCTATTTTGTGTAATAGTTTGAGAAATATTGTTATTAGTTCTCTGAAAGAGTTATAGAATTGTGCACTAAAATCATCTGGCCCTGACTTTTTTTTTCTCCCGTTGGGTGGTTTGTAATGACTGCTTCTGTTCCTTAGGTGTTATGGGAATTTTCAATAGTTTACCTGATTTTGATTTAACTTTAGTATACGGTATCCATCTGGAAAATATCACCTATTTTGTCTAGATTTCAAGTTTTGCTGAGTATAGAGTTTTATATTAAGACCTGATGATTTTTTTTAGCTTCCTCACTGTCTGTTGTTATGTCTCCATTTTCATTTTTGATTTTTGTTAATTTGGATGCTGCCTCTGTGCCCTTAATTAATGTGGCTAAGGGCTTATCTCTGTTGATTTTTCTCTTGGGTTTGTTGATTCTTTCTGTTGTTTTCATTGTTTCTAATTGATTGATTTCAGCTTTGAATTTGGCTATTTCCTACCATCTACTCCTCTTGGGAGTCTTTGCTTCTTTTTGTTCTGGGGACTTCAGATGTGTTGTTAAGTTGCTAGTATAGAATTTCTACAATTTTTTATGAAGAGACTCAGTGCTGTAAGTTTTCCTTTTAACAGTGTTTTTTTCATTGTGTCCTATAAGTTTGGGTATATTGTGCCTTCATAGTCATGGAATCCATCAACATCTTTAATTTCTTTCAGGATATCTTCCCTGAAGAATTGATTATTAAATAGAGGGTTGTTCAGTCTCTATGAGTGTGTGAGGTTTCTTTTGTTTTCATTGTTATTGAAGTCCAGCCTTAGTCTGTGGTGATTCGACAAAATAAATGGGATTGTTTAAACTTTCTTGCTTCTCTTGAGACTTGTATTGTAGTCCAATTATATGGTCAGTTTTGGAGAAGGTTCCATGAGGTGCTGAGAAGAAGGTATATTCTTTTGCTTTTGAGGTAAAATATTTTGTAGATATCTGTTGAATCCATTGGTTCATAACTTCTGTTAGTTTCACTGTATCTCTGTTTAGTTTCTGTTTCAATTATCTGTTCATTGGTGAGAGTCACGTATTGAAGTCTCCTGACATTATTGTATGAGATTCAATGTGAGTTTTGAGCTTTAGTAAAGTTTCTTTTATGAAAGTGGGTTCCCTTGCATTTGAGCCACAGATTTTCAGAATTGATACTTCATCTTTGTGGATGTTTCCTTTGATGAATATGAAGTTTACTTTCATATCTCTTTTGTTTACTTTTCATTGAAAGTATATTTTATTTGATATGAGAATGACTACTCCCACTTTTTTCTTGGGACTATTTGCTTGAAAAACTTCTTTTCCATCACTTTACTCTGAGATAGTGTGCATCTTTGTTTTTGAGGTTTGTTTCTTATATGAAACAGAATGATGCATCCTATTTATGTATCCAGCCTGTCAGCCTGTGTCTTTTCATTCATGACTTGAGTCTTCTGATATTTAATATCTTATTGTTATGGCTGGGAGCAGGGCAGCACAGAAGTAGGCAGGTTTCTAGAGAAGTGACTGAGTGTTTTATACCACATTTTCAGGCAGCAGGATTTAAAAAACCTAGGATTGATAGAGGTTTTAAAATCCTAGAGCCTACCCTTATTGGCCCACTTTCTTCACCTAGGCCTCAACTTCTAGTCCTTTCAAATTGTGGTACTCCATAGTGACTAAGCAGACAGATCTGACCCTATGTGTATCATTCTCATCCAAACAACCATGTGTCCCCTTTTGGTGCCTTACAGTTTTTGCCATTCCATAATGAAAAATGCAGTTATTCTAGCTTCATAAGTATTCATGATCCATCACAGTCTCAAAACTTTTAACATCGAAATTAGAATGCAGATTATATACTTCAACACTTAATGTTTCAGAAATTCACCAATGTGAGATCTTTTAAGTTATGATTTGTGAAAATTTTTGTCAATATAAGAGATAATCCATATGAATGAGTATCTTTTCTACTTTCTTAATCATGAAAGTGGTATGTTATATTACCAGGCATGCATTGCTGCAGAGTAGCATGATATTACTGCTCCCTATAACATCAAATAAGAGGATTGTTGTTGAAAAACAAAATGTTTATTATGGTACCCTCTGATTAATACATATACTAAATGATCAAGTATATAATGAGGAAATTTTATTTGGGTTTGTTGTTGATGTTCTCCAACAGATCCAGAACAGTGTGTGAGCTGTCTACATGATGAGTATGCCAACACAGAGCACACACACTGCCTGAGAAGACATTTATCCTATTTGGCCTATGAAGACCCACTGGGAATGGCTCTTGCTTGCATGTCCCTGTGTTTCTCTGTATTCACAAGTCTTGTATTTGGTACTTTTGTAAAATATAATGAAACTCCAATTGTGAAGGCCAACAATCGAAATCTCAGTTACATCCTACTGATCTCCATCACATTCTGTTTCCTCTGCTCATTGCTTTTCATTGGGCATCCTAACATGGGTACCTGCATCCTGCAACAGACCACATTTGGCGTCTTTTTCACAGTGGCATTATCTACTGTCTTGGCCAAGACAATTACTGTGGTTCTGGCTTTCAAGATCACTACTCCAAGAAGAAGAATGAGATTGATGTTAATATCAGGGGCACCTAATCTTGTCATTCCTCTCTGTACCCTGATCCAACTTGTTCTCTGTGGAATCTGGTTAGCAATATCACCTCCTTTTGTTGATACAGATATACAATCTGAACATGGGAAGATCATCGTTGTTTGCAACAAAGGCTCAGTTATTGCATTCCACTTTGTCCTGGGATATCTGGGATCCTTGGCTCTGGGTAGCTTTACTGTGGCTTTCTTGGCCAGGAATCTGCCTGACAGATTCAATGAAGCCAAATTCCTAACCTTTAGCATGCTGGTGTTCTGCAGTGTGTGGGCCACCTTCCTTCCTGTCTACCACAGCACCAAAGGGAGGAGCATGGTGGCTGTGGAGGTCTTTTCCATTTTGGCTTCCAGTGTAGGGCTTTTAGTCTGCATCTTTGTTCCAAAATGTTTTGTTATTTTGATAAGGCCAGATTCATACTGTCTTCAAAATTTCAGGGATAAATTAATTCATTGAACCTTGCATAGTATTACATTTTTAGATTATACTTAAAATATCTGTATTCTATTTCCTGGCAATAACCACCTCTTCAATTCTCAGATTTAATTAGTTACCTGCAGTACTTTTCATAGTTTTGAGGCCCTTTGACCTTTCCTCCCATCTATTTTAGCATGTTCATTTATATCTTTCTTGTTTAGCTCACATTTTGGGGACATGCGGGTGAAAATTTGTTATATATTCTATGTCTAGAAAATGTATTCTCACAGCAAGCTCTTTCATCCATTGACACTCAAGATATTTCTTTCCTTCTTCAATATTTTCTGAGACTTAGGTATGTAGGTGTATTTTTAATGGATGCCTTGCTTGTTTCTAAATGTACATGTTGACGAGGAGGTATCATTGACAATTTGGCTCCAATTAGTCTTTAGTCCCACTTATTTTTCTTTTAGTAGCTTACAGAGTACTTTTGAGCTTCTTTCATGCTAGTCAATAGGGGTAAGTCTAGGTTTGGGTATCAGTTTGACTTTTCCGTATTTGGTGACATAAGGAAATGTTAAAACTTGGAATATTGTTTTAGCACCGAGTTTTATACTTCAATCACACCACTGGATCCTTTGTGATCTATGTGAAAAGAGGTGGAATAATTGATTGCAAGAGACAGAAGTAGTGGGTTATTTTACAGAGGCATTGCCATCCAAAAGCAAAGTGACTGATGATTGTATGAACACATAGATTTTGGAAGCATGAGTAATACCTTCATAGATACAAGCCATAAAATATCTTAGTACTAACATGGACCCTAAGTCCTATCCCCAAGTGAATATTTTTGTATTCATATCTTCTGACAGAAGAAAATCAGTTTTCTACAGTGGAGTTGTACTAGTCATGTCATCCACATTCCAGAGAAGGGTCATGTTCATCTCTTGTGTTGTTGTTGGACTACACAATGCATATTTCAAATAGTTTTCTTTTTGTGTAAGTTGGGGGGCACTTTTGTTTGTTTACTTTAGGCATTGTTTCATCTTATTCTTTTTTTATTTGTTTGTTACAATTTCCATTTTAAGCTTTGGTTTAAGAGACTGAAAAGAAATAAAAAATCGGATTCATAGATAGGTAAGGAGGATTGGCATGCCATTTACAAGTGGGTGTGGAAATATAATCAAATGAATATTCGAAAAATTTAATACAAATTAATTTAAGAATATACATATATACATATGTAGTACATTTAAATGAATATATGTTCATATATAAATATTAAAGACATTTTTACTCCATGTGTTGATTACAGTTCTCCAAGATTCATAGATATGTTACAAGAACCTCAGTATCCAATGTGATATATTTTCCAGGAGAATCCATAAGGCTCTCAAATATAAATGAGAACATTCAATTTGTTGCTTCTCAGGATTTTAAATTATTCCATATTCCTTAAGACACCACACATTTCAGATATAGGATATGCAAGTACTGAGCTGAAAATGACAAGGAAGCCTCCTTCCCTAAAGGATAGTATTCAGAGTATCTAAAGGTTCTATAAAACTGCTAAGAGGGAAAAACAAATCTAAGTCATGTTCACATGTAAATCCTATGAAATCATGCAAACAAAATGATTAACAATAGCCATAAACAGCATAAAATGTCTTGAGCTATGCCTAACCAAGAAAGTGAAAGTCTTGCTTGGCAAAACCTTCAAGTCTTTGAAGAAGTTGAAAAAGGTATCAGAATATGAAAAAAATCTTCCATGTCAATGGAAGTGCTGAATTAACATAGTAAAATGGCCATGCTACCAAAGCATTCTGCAGATTCAATGAAATCCCCATCAAAATTTCCTCCTCAATGATAAATTTTATGTGCAAAAAACAAAAACTCAAGATGGCCAAAACAATTCTGATCTTTAAAAGAACTTGTGGAGGTATTACCAATCCTGATTTTAAGCTGCACTACAGAGCCCATGTATTATTTACATTACACAAACTTATGGTAATGCTGTATTGCTGTTTTGCTGAAGACAACAGGTACACAAAACATTGAAAAATGGATTTGTTGAGTGAGTGCCTACCTAGAAACTCCACTCTTACTGAGTAGTCTTCATGGTACTCAATGGTCCTTTGCATGTTTCCAGAGGAAAAAATTAAACACCAAACCAGGTTAAAAAAAAAAAAAAACCCTTTGATCTCCTATAGTGCCCTGCCTGCAAGATGCACTAGTGAAGT
Source organism: Montemys delectorum (assembly GCA_019843815.1). NCBI lineage: Eukaryota > Metazoa > Chordata > Mammalia > Rodentia > Muridae > Montemys > Montemys delectorum. The sequence goes on from JADRCD010163854.1 coordinate 12,450, forward strand.
ATTGGAACAAATCCTAAATCCTATGGGACTTGGTTTAAGATCCACCCCCTGAGATGGACCTGTTATATATACAAGTAGGGTAGATATAGTTTTGAGACTAGATCCCCCATGGACATAGTGGGAAACCAAATAGGGTTATAGAATGTAGCCATAAAATGACTCCTAACAACATTCTTCTATACTCATAGATCATTCTCAAGCTTAGACATCAAAAGAGAAATTGCCTTCTCTTTTGATGGTAAATGGTTGAATATAATTACAGGGACTATTCATGTGCACATATTGAGAGGCCTTTTAATACTCAGTCATAAATTGCATGTTTCCATTGTTTTCTTCTCTGCATAGCTCAGGAACCCTCCAAAGAGTTGTTAGGAAGATGTAAGTTTCAAAGTGGATGGAGAACACCAAAGAAACATATCCTTCTAAACACAGTAGGACAATTACACCTATGAATTTATAAACAGTATGCCAGCATGGACAGATTTGAGGTTGATGACTTCCCAATGTTAAGTGTGAAAGTCATTGTGAACCTCTATCTCTAATCCAGAAGCCATGTCGGAATGAAAATTGAGGTGAGACACACAACACACACACACACAGAGAGAGAGAGAGAAAGAGAGAGAGAGAGAGAGAGAGAGAGAGAGAGAGAGAGAGAGAGAGA
>JADRCD010163871.1:0-13141 GCA_019843815.1 Montemys delectorum
CTCAACAGTTCCATAGAAATCTCTTCTGATTAAAAAGTAGTTATGACATGCTACCAAGGGATTGCAATTAAAAAGTATTGCTTGAGTTGGTCATGTTGGTGCCCAGGTATAATCCCAGGACTGGAGGAGAGTCAGAAGCAGAAGGGCTGAAAAGTCATGGCCAGCCTGGGCTACACATTCTCAACAAACTAAGGGCTTGTCTCACTAGCAGAGTGTCCCGGGTCAGAGTATTGCTAAGGGATAACTGTTCAACTCTGCACTGTATCACTTGTAAATCAGTCCCTTGTGCCTAACCTGAGTTTCTTCACCCATAACCCCCATGGATGTCAACAGCTGTACACATGGGTGGCACTCCTCCAATCCCCCTTCCCATAGCTGTTCCAGTGGTAGTGGTAGCATACGCAATGAAAGTGGAGAGTGCACTGCACAGTCACAGATCTAGGAGGTAGGAGAGCTAGAATTCAAGCCAAGGTATCCATTCACTTATTTGAGTTTTCATCCATTCTCTGGTAGTTTTGTTTTTGTTTTGAGGCTCTTGCTAGTTAGCCCAGGCTGGTCTCAAACTCACAGGTGCTCCTGCTTCAACCTCTCAGTGCTGGGATTACTGGCATGTTCGACTGTGTCCAGCTTCAGACCCATGTTTGATGCCAGCCCGCACCTGCTGCTTCTCACACCTAATCAGAAGAAAAACACGGGCAGACCAACTCCCAGACCCTTTAGGAGTGAGCCAGTTAGGTTTTCCATTTTGAAAATATTTTATAACCCAAACAGGAAATCCCATTTTGTATCTTGAAAGGCAGACGAGACTAAGTTGGAATTCTATTTCTACTTTTTTTTTTTTTTTTTTTTTTTTTTACCAACCAGTCCCAGAGGCTTATCAAATGGAGGCACCTTAAGCTTCAGGACTTCACACAAAGAAGCCACTAGCCAGCTGCCTACTCAACCTCAGACCTCTCAGTTAGCATCATTGTCCCCAACAATTGTGTGTTCCACAAATGCATGGGCTCTGTCAATTCACTTTCCAGCACTGTTCTCACAACCTGAGTGCTGGGCTACCAGCGGAACATCCAGCCAGTGAGGAATGCTAGAGCTGCTGAGGATAGTCTGAAGAACAGGATCTCAGAGAGCTGGAGACCAGGCAAAGGTCGCACAGTCCCAAGGACAAAAGTATTTAGCCGTTAACTCCAAACCACTGAAGTATTTACTCCGTGGTTCTTTCCAAAAATGATGTATGTGTGAAGTCAGTCTTCTGATTTTGCTTCTCAGGAACTGCTATGACTCTCAAGTGTGACATGTACACTGTTGAACGCTACAGTTTCCCAACCCTGACAATCGGGTTGTACACAGCGGCCCTCATTTCCCAGTCTCCATCAGGCTTTACACGTGTCGGCATGGTAACATGGCATCTACCAAGACCTAACTCTGGGAAGGCCAAAATGAACCTAATGCAGGCTAAGTCAGAAACTGCACTGCTGAAACTGAAGACCGGAACTCAAGTGAGCTGTGGCCAGGATGGATGTAACTGGGATGGAGACAAGTCCGAGTCTGTCTTCATGGATAGCAACTCTGGGTTCACCCTTGAGCAGTTCCTGGAGCTAATCCAGCACTTCGAGACAGACCCCGACCTTAACGAGGAAACTCTGGAAGCCTTGGCTGACTCACTCACAATGACCAAAGAAGACGTTAGGTTTTGGTTCCTATATCGAAGGGGTGAGATGGAGCTCGAGCAGTTGTCCGAGGCCTCCATCTGAGCTGGAGTCAAGGGACCATATTTTTCAGTCTCAATTGGTCAGAAGCTCTGGGTCAGACTTTGGCCTAGGAACTAGTTTAATGTACAGACAGGAAAAGAGTTGGGAAAAGTACATCATACCATGGAGTCCTACAAAGCAGTCCTCCAAGGACTCCACCCAAAATGACCCTGGAAGCTTTGGAAGTCCAGAAGAGTCTCACACTCTCTGCTGGGTACCAAAGCAGAGATGGCACGTCACAGGACTTCTGACTCCCTAACATACCTAGCATGCTCTTTTTGTTAATGTTTTTTCAACTTCCTTGTTGGGGCAGGGGGCTGTGGGGTCTTATGTCTATTGATGGTACATTAATAATAAACCTAGATATTCCCAAGAGGGGAAAAAAAGAAACTGCACTGCCTTTACTAGTCCATGCCCCCATGGCAGAGGTCAGATATCATAGTATTTTCCTTGAGTGTTTATAAAATGCCCCCAGGCATGGCAAAGATAGGATGATCAGGAATTCAAAGTCATCCTCTATCACATAGGAACTTTTGAAGTGAGCCAGGCTACATAAGACCCTGTCTAAAAATATTATAATTCTTTTGCAAGCAAAAGACTCAAGCTATGGGCCGGGCAGTGGTGGCACACGCCTTTAATCCCAGCATTTGGGACGCAGAGGCAGGTGGATATCTGATTTCGAGGCCAGCCTGGTCTACAGAGTGAGTTCCAGGATAGCCAGGGCTACACAGAGAAACCCTGTCTCGAAAAAACCAACAAAACAAAACAAAAAAAGACACAAGCTATGAAAGAGGATATAAAGCCATTTTTCATAGTTTCAACTGAGTTGGTGTGTGTGTGTGTGTGTGTGTGTGTGTGTGTGTATGTGTGTGTGTGTGTGTCTGTCTGTCTGTGTGTCTATCTGTCTGTCTGTGAGGTAAGGGAGTACAAATGTGATTTGGTTTCTCTGTATAGTCTGGCTGTTCTAGAACTCTGTAGACCATGCTGTTGGTTTAGGCACCACCGTACCACCACTGCTCGGCTCAGAACAGCCAGAAATTAACTGAGATACGAACTAGACAAGCGTCTGAGTGGCTTCTTCAAACCAGCTGTGTGATCTTTTCATTTGTGAGTTAGTTAGAATAAAAACACAACTTTATTAAAATAAAATCTAAGGCCAGGCATGGTGGCACAAGCCTTTAACTTCAGCACTTAGGAGGCAGAGGAAGACAGACCTCTTTGAGGGGCAGCTTGATCAACATAGCAAGTTCCAGAGTCAGCCAGGTTACATAGCAGACTCTGTCTCAAAAAAACAAAAAACAAAAAAGAAAAACAAACTAAAAAACCCCCCTTAAGATACCTCTGTAACTTTGTTGCATTGCTCTACGGTATCTCGCAATTAGTAGAAGATTGATTCAGAAATGATTAGAAATGATTTCAAAAATCAAGTAAAGGACATCTCGGTTGTCCCCAGCAGGATGGGGCAGGAGAGACTACTGCCATATTGCCCCAAGCGTGTTCCATCTTATCTGATCTGGGAGTTACCGTGTCTGGGCCAGGTCTGGGACGTGAAGGAGTGAACTGTATACGGCTTTGTTCACAGCTTGCCACAGTGTCTGTGCTCAACTATACAGAGGAAATCTCCCTGAAGTCTCTTTCCAGTGCATCCTGACACCCCTACTTGGTTATATTTATGTAAAATCCACAAAGAGAAAAACCAGTGCTGGATGTTTGGCGGTCTGGGCTTGCATCCTGGATCTGTCACTTAGGTTGTAGGACACCTCGGCCATCTCCTCTTTCCAAAGTCCCCTCCAGCCTTAATGTCTCTGAATCTGCCCTCAGACTCGGTGCTCAGTAGCTGAGGTATATGCATTTGATTTCACTGTAGCGTCCTTAGAGCAGGTGCACGTCCTCAGGCTGTCCTTCAAGCAGGGAAATTCTAATGCACAGCAGGCACATTTCTGAAAAGGAGGAACAGCAATGTCAAGAACTGCTAGAGGGGAACGGGAGAGATGGCTCAGTGGTTAAGAGCACTGACTGAACTTCCAGAGGTCCTGAGTTCAATTCCCAGCCACCACATGGTGGCTCACAACCATCTATAATGGGGATCCAATGCCCTCTTCTGGTGTGCCTGAAGACAGTGACAGTGTACTCACATACATGAAATAAAGAAAGAACTACTAGAGGGGGCCAGCACCAGGGATGCTTGTCTTGCTGTCTGACTTGAGGAGATTCCGTTTGGGAAAGTCCACCAGACTATACGTCTATTGATAAGTGTATTTCTTTGTATGTATACCACATGTGTATTCTATAAAAGAACTAGAAACTGGTTCTGGCGGTTTATACTGGTATTGCCAACACTCCAGAGCCCATGGCAAGAGGATAGCAAGCTTGAGACCAGCCTTGGCTACATAGCAATCTCCAAGTCAGCCTAGGCTAGATAGCAAGACCCCATCCCAAACAAAACAGAAGAAATCATTTTTAAAAGTCAGAAGCAAATTGTAGAATTGAAGTAATATTGAAAGTATACAACACCACATTACACAATATTTATTTTTTTAAGATTTTTATTTTTATTGTATGTGTATAAGTGTTTGCCTGCATGCATGAGCACCGTGTCTGGAATACCTGGAGAGGGAAGAGGAGGGCACCAGATTCCTTGGAACTGGAGTTCTAGGCAGTTTTCAGCTACCATGTTGATGCTGAGATCCCAGCTCAGGTCCTCTGAAAAGACAGCAAGAGCCCCTAACCACTGAGACACCCCTCTAATCCCAATATTATTATTATTATTGACATGCTGAAAATAATCTTCAGCAGTGTGAACAAGCTATATGCTTTCAGTAATGTCTTAAAATAAAATGTAAGCTATAAGGAGGTTGGGAAAAAATTAAGACCCTAGCTATATGTAAGCTTTGGGTCTGGGCAGGAAGGCAAGGGCTCTTTCTCTCTGCAGGACTTCTTTTAAGTATGATTTCTCTGAAAGACTTCCTTTGTTACACTGCCCTCTCCCTGTCTCACAGTCAAGGGTCAGGTGATTAGCCAATCCACATCCATAAAAAAGTCAGGTTATCAGGAAAGCTTGCAGGAAAGTTAAAAAAAAAAAAAAAAAAAAAAAGGCAGAATCTGTATTACTCAAGACTCTTGACACCCCCCACCCCCACCCCCATTCCCCCAGGAGCCAGAGCTCAAGAGACATCTGCCTTGCCTAGCCTGGGGCTCCAGAAACTATCTGCTTCTATCAGGAAGTCAACCTCAGGACTGCCCAGAGCCACAGAAATAGATCCTGAGGCTGCCTATTCTAGCAGACTGAGCTCAGGGATGTTGTCTGTCGAGCCTCAGTGACACAGCCAGCCAGAAACGGCCTCGTCTGTGAAATGTGGAGTGGGCAGTAGACACTCCTTATAGCTTGAAAGTGCCATCACTTCCTGATGTGACAAGCATAGGAGAAAGAGTATGAACCAAGAAACGGCAGGTCCACCTAGAAAGGATGGTCAAAGTAATTTCTTTTTCCTTTTTAGTTATGTGTAGGAGCAGGGCAGGGCTGGGAGATGTGCCCATGGATGCAGGTGCTCAAAGAGGTAAGAGGTATCAGTTAGATCCCCCGGAACTGCAGTTACAGGTGATTGTGAGCCAAATTGGTCAAGCAAACTTAACCAATTAGCCATCTCTCTAACTCCAGGGCAGGTTTGAGATGCACTAGAGGGCAAGGGACCCAGATAGGAACTGCCTGTGTGTACATGGATGGAATTGATTTCAAGATCAGGGCAAACTGGGGGCAAAGGGGCCTCCATGTGCAGCCAGGGAGCGGAATTTGTGGTTCTGAGCAAGGAAGCCTGATTTGGGGGTCACCTGAGGTAAATACTTGGGGTGTCAAGTGTGCAGTCAAAAAAGAAGGAACTGATAAAAGTGGGTGCTCTTAAGCAAGGCATGCTGTGGCCATGTGGACACAGCACATAAGGGCTTCCCTGAGACTTACCCCTTCCACTGAAGCCGAGAGGAGAAACTGACACATGCTGTCGGTGACAGAACATTAATTTGGTAGGCAACTGTCCCACCAGCCTCAGTTTCTATAACTGTAGAGTGAAGGCCAATGTCCCTGCCACCTTTGGTATGACCTCATTAGTGACCAAGAATGTGCAGGCTGGTACCCGGGAGAATGGTTTAATGCAATGTTAACTCAGGATGCTGGCACACTCTTAATCCCAGTTTTGGAGAAACTGAGATAGAAGGATTTTATGAGTTCAAGGCCAACCTGGGTAACATAGTACTTCGCTAAGCAGAAACATATAGCAGGATCCTGTCTCAAGAAATGGAAACAGCCAAGACAACAACAAAAATCTACCCCCCCCCCCCAAAGCATAAGAAACAAAGAACCCCTAAAAAACAAACACAGATCTTCACGGTGGTACTGCGTCTTCAGGGTGTTACTCTGTCCCTTTGCCCACTCAGATGTGGAGAACAAATTCTGGACCATGATTTCCAATGGGCCTGCACCAAATGGCAGTCTCAGACTGGCTCCCCATTTTGAGACAGACTTCATAATGTAGTTCAGGCTGTCCTTGAACTTGTGCTCCTTCTGTCTTGACCTTCCCAGTGTTGGGAATATAGGTCTGAACTCTGTTGTTATTTTTGTTCCTGTTTTGTTTGTTTGTTTGTTTTTGTTTTGTTTTGTTTTTGTTTTTGTTTTTGTTTTGAGATAAGCTCTCCCTACATAGGCCTGAAACTGTACATAGACCAGGCTGACCTCAAACTCAGGAGAGTTTGTTCCTGTCTGCTGAGTACTGGGACTTCAGGCTGTGCTACCAAAGGACACCTGGCTCCAAGGGACTCTTAATAACATAATTATTATGATTATTCAACATGTAGTCTTTGACTTCATTTTGAGCCTGACCCCATGGGAGCTGCTGAAACTATTAGCTGAGCTGAATCTACCGGGAACCTGGGAGAGAGTCTAACTGGAATCAAGGCCTGGACGTGGGGGCCCTGGAGAAACACTGTATACTGTCTCCCTCTTGGGCTCTTTAAAGTTCTGATTTAGTGATACAATTCTGAAGCTTAAGGGGAATAGATAATGCCTGGAAGACTGAAAAATAAGAACTGGTCAAAGGTCACCATAGTCAGACCACAAGAGTTTAACTGTTTTTTTGTTTTTGTTTTTCTTTTTGTTTCTTTTTTTAAAATGAGGCAAAGAAGGAAATGTTTGAGACCTACAAAAAAGCCTGGTATCTACAGCAACACAGCCAAGTAGTCAAGGGACTGTAAATCCTCTTAGTCTTTCTGCACAATGTTAGCATAGAACCATTACCCATAGTTAGAATGTGTTTAAAGAAATGAAAGATGTGAGAGCGGTAAGCATGAGAAGCAAAGCTAGGTATGAACTGGCTGGTGCTTGTGATCCCAATACTGAGAAAATTGAGGCAGGAGAATTACTCCAAAGTCAGGGGAGAGGAGGGTTTCTAGATGTCTCAGCTAGTAGAGGTGCTTGCCCCCAAGCCTGATCGAACTGAGTCTTGGTTAAAGGGGGACCGACTCCTGCAAGTTACCCTATCACCTCCGCACAAGCTACCCCTCCATCGATAAATTAATTAAAAATAGTTTAAAAGCAAGAAACTAGATGATTTATGCAGAATTATCAAGTTTGTAAAGAAAACAAGACAGGTCAAAACATGAAACATTCCAGTATATGAAGAATTTGATTTGGGGCTGTAGGATTCTGAGTGCTCTATTTGAGGAGGAATCTAATTATTTGCACATTTTTGTGTTTGGCATTTTATACGGTAAGCTATCTATTACTTTCTAAGGTGGTGGTAGAGGTTGAAAATGTCCCCAAGCCTCCTGCGTCCTCTCCAGTTCACTGAATCAGGACCCATCTTAAATTGCTTAAGACCTTTAGGCACACAGACCCTTTGAGGCGGCAGTTGAAGAAGTGGTGGAATCCACGGGAGGCAGGCAGGGTCACACGAGTCTCTAGCGTTTCACCGCACACAGTGGACCAGAGATCTTCCTTCCACTGGCTGGGGTCGTTGACCCCCGGCAGCGCGAAGCCCTCAGTGAGAGGTCTAACATTGAGTTGCAGCCACGGCCAGGCAGTCTTCGTCCCCCGCCCAACCCCACCCCCCGACCTCAAGCTTCGGCCAAGCTCCGGCCAAGCCTGCAACACGATCGCCTCCATCACGATCATGGCAAAAGGAGCCTCCTGGAGGCCCCTCCCCGCCAGGCTAGCCTTAGTTCACTGGAGGCGGGCGCAGAGCGCGGACGTGCCCGGGTCCACGGAGGCCCCTTCGCTGCTCCGGGCCCGCCCTGCCGGGGGACATCGGGCTAACCCAGGGCCCCAGAGGCGGCCTTACACGTTCCAGCCTCACGACTGTGGCGCCTCCCTGTGCCCACAGGCGGGTGTCTGTGCGGACCGCCAGGGACACCCAGGCCACCAGAGCACCACGCCAGGTTTCCTTCAGTGCTTTGCTTCTCCTGGGCTGCCCCACCCCTCCCCGCACCCCCCCCCCGCCCCCCTTGCCTGGCCAGTTTCTATCTCCACTCTTTCCAGCCCAAGGCTAAACCTTCCTTCTGAAGGCCTTGAACCCGTCCTTCATTTCTATCTATACCCCTGCTCTTGCTAGAACATTCAGCGCCTCCCCACTGAGCTGCCCTCTCAGTGTCAGTAAGAAACATTCCCAGACCAAGAATAGTCCACACCTGTGCCTTTACCCCGGGCCCGGTAACTTGCAGGGCCCCGTGCAAAATGCAAGGCAAAGAGGCCTCTTGCTCAGAACCTGAGTTCCTTGCAGGAGACAGCAGAACACTGACCCAGTCCCAGAATCCTCCAAGGCTGGGACGCTTGCACCTGCCTCGGAGCCAGCAAATCAGCCGTCCCAGTACATTTTTTTCCACCTTCAAGTGAGTATTAGTGAAAGCAAGGTATGAGGGACAGATGATCTCTCTATTGTGCCTCACTTCTGGAGTCAAAGGTCCTTTCTTCACCTGTCACTGAAGTATTGACGCGGCTCACTCAGCCTTGATTCATAAAAACCCCTTTCCTAGCTGCAGAGGTGTGTGTGTGTGTGTGTGTGTGTGTGTGTCCACACGTATACCCGCAGAAAAGGGCTGCCTCAGCCGAAAAAGCTTTGTGTCATCAAGCCTGAAGACCTGCTGTGGAGGTCTGCTGTGAGAATTGGCTTTCTTCTATAATGGGGGTTCTAGGGTTGAACTCAGGTCCTCAGGCGTGGCCTCAAGTGCTAGGACCCCAGGGCTGTACATATATTAAGCCAATGTGCTAGAACTGAGCTATGTATGCCTTTGGTGTGTGCGCCTTCTCTCCTCTTCTCTGCCCTCTTCCTCCTTTTCCTTTCTTCTTTGAGCAAAAATGTAGGCAGAACCTGGGGCCCTTCTAATGACAAGATGCTTTGCCAGTACAGATACCAGTAAGGCCAGTCTCCCTAGCACCTTTCAAACTATTTCAGTAGTTACTTGTGTGTTTGTGTGGGTTGGTGGGTGGGGGGCAGTGGGTAACTTTACCATGGAGAAACCTGGCAGACACCATCTTAGTCAAGTCACGGAAACCACAGGTCCTGAGATGAGTGGACTCTGTGTGCTGCCTGAGAGAACACAATAAGAAAGGGCGATGTAAACACTGGGACACCTCAGCCTCAGAGAAGGAAGCCTGGGTCTAACCACAAAGAAATACCGAACAACTCTGAACTGAAGAGAGCCGGCAAAACCAAGAATTCAAGGCTGTGAACATAGAGGTCACTGGAGGAACTGCTCCAGATTGACACATATGATAACTGGGTCAGCATGTGACCTCTACAGAGGGCCTTGGTGAGACCATAGGCAACACCTGAAAGGCAGGCCTATAATCACAGCACTTGGGGAGCAGAGGCAGGAAGAATAGGAGCTTGAGGTCAATCTCAGGGACATCTCAAGCCAGTCTAGGCTTAGTGACAAGCAAGCAAACAACAGCAATTAAAAAATAAACAAACAAACAAACCAAATCAAACCAACAACAAAAAAAAAATCCTGGGAGGGGAGGCAGAGGCAGGCAGATTTCTGAGTTCAAGGCCAGCCTGGTCTACAGAGTGAGTTCCAGGACAGCCAGGGGTACACAGACAAACCCTGTCTCAAAAAAACAAAACAAAACAAAACACCCAAAAACAAAACAAAACAAAATAAACAACAACAACAACAACAAAAACCTGAATAGGGTCAAGATAAAAGAAGGGGCTGGAGAAATGACTCGGTGGTTACAAGCACTGGCTGCTCTTGCAAAGGACCTGAGTTTGGTTCCCAGAACCCACATGGTAGCTCACAAATATTTGTAATCCCAGTTTCAGAGGATCCGATGCCATCTTCTGACCCTTGTGGGCAGAGCACCCATGTGGTGCACATGCGGGCAAAACACTCATCACTCATACACATAAAATAAAAATGAATCCTTCAAAATAATTTTCACCATTACAAATTCCCTCCCCCATCAGTTTTTCCTCTAACTCAGGTCAGTAGAGAAAAGTGTCCTGGTTACCCAAGCTTAAACCTCTTGTGTGTGGGGGGGCTTTCATGCTTCTCTGGTTCCACTCACTCCTGCTCCTGAATCCTGCCAATTCTGGTTTTGGCAAACATCTCTCTCACATAGCTGCCTTTCTAATTGAACCTCTAAACTTTTAAAAAAGGGATTCAACCTAGCACACATAATTGTTTTTAGGAGGGTCTATAAAAGGAATGTGTACACATTGTGTAGATACAAGGTCTGATTACTGCATTTCCAGTTCGGATTACGGCTAATTACCACTGTGATCTCCTAGTTGGTGTTCTTAGCATCCACCATCAACCTGTCCTGTATCTAGTTACCAGAGTCATCTGTTTAAAAGCACTCCCTCATCCTTTGGGGACCTTGCTTCCCATGGTCCATGCTCGGACTTAATCTGTGATGGAGATGGTCTGTCCTCATGTCAAATGACTACAAATTGTGTCCCTATTCACAGAGAAAGGAAAAGTTAATGGATCAAACTTGCTGGATTTGAAAATGCCCCCCCCTTCCCCGCCAACTTCTTGTTTTTCTCCCAGTTGTGAGCAAGCATCCACCCCAGGATCTGTTAGCATTCTTGGACTATAACACAAACGAACCAACAGCATATAAATAGTGAATATTTGGCAGTAACAGCTGAAACCTCATTCTGAGGCTTGCTTTCCTTCTAGGCACGTGTTAGCAGTTGCGATTTTTGTAATTCATGTCAGTTATATGGTCAGTTTCCTTCTTGAAAAGTATTCCTGGTTTGGTTTTTTGTTTGTTTGTTTGTTTTTGTTTTATTTTCTTTGAAGATGAAATGAAACATATCAAAATCTCATCAGGAACAAATTATAGGAAACATGTATTCCAAATGAACACCAGAACCAAGCATCCAGGGTTTAACCAACTCATCCTTGACTTCGAAGGATGCCACTCCCCTTGACTTCAAAGTTGTTCCATCCCTGTTCGTGTCTCCGATGGCAGGGTTGTTTGGGTTGTTGAGATACAGTCTTACTATGTAGCCCTTGCTGGTCTGGAACTCTTTAGATAGAACATGCTGGACTTATAAAAATATAGATGCTAGCCAAGTGTGGTGGCACACATCTTTAATCCCAGCCCTTAGGAAAGCAGTGTGTGTGTGTGTGTGTGTGTGTGTGTGTGTGAATCTCTGTAAATTCAAGGCCACATCTATCTATCTATCTATCTATCTATCTATCTATCTATCTAGATGAGATGGCTCAACCTATTAAGGTGCTTGCCATGTAAGCCTGGTGACCTGAGTTCAGTCCCTGGAACCTATGGTAGAATGGGAGAACCAGCTTTCAAGAGTTGACCTCTGATTTCTATTCACCGGGACACACTGTGGCATGTGCATGCATCGCATGTGTGAGCAGCTGTGCAAATGTACACCACACACACACACACACACACACACACACACACCTAATAATGTATTTAAAATGTTCTGAGGTAATAATAGCTCATTATGTGGCCCTGGCTACCAGGTACTTGCTAGGTAGATCAGGCTGACATCAAACTGACAAGCCACCCACCGGCCTATGCCTCTGGAGTGCTGAGATTAAGGGTGTGCACCGCCACACCCAGCTGAGAATTTGTATCTTGAAGTGGAGTAATGCCAGAGTTGTGGGGTTGATTGTCTCTTAAAGGCAATGTGTGTGTGTGTGTGTGTGTGTGTGTGTGTGTGTGTGTGTAAAGGTGTGGTCCCCATATGGAAGAGTTGGGAGGAGCAGCCTGGTGGAGGATGATTGTGTCATTTGGAGTATGCCTTCTCCCCTCAAAGGGGAATGTGAGACCCTGACCTCTTTCTCTTAGTACTGAGGATCAACCCAAGAGCCTCACATATGCTAGGTACATGTTCTGCATAAGCTACACTGTGGTCTTCCTTTCCTGCTGTCCTTCCAAGCCCCAGGGTGAGTGTTTTGTGCTGCTGCTGTGTGTCCATAACGTGTTACTCATGATAGGCCCAGAGCAAGCTGACCAATCGTTCATAAGCTAAAATTTCCACAACTATAAGCAAAACCCAAACCTTTTCCTTTTATAAGTTAGTCATCTCAGGCACTTCGTTATAGTGACGGAAAGCTGAGTAACATAGGAATGACTTAGTAAACAAAATGACTGAGACTAGAAGCTGTGTGTGTGTAGGTGTGTGCACACGGGTGTGCACACATGGGCAGTGAACATGAAGAGGAGCAAGGGGAAGGTCAGCTATCCTCTAGCAAGCTCTATCTCATTCCTTTGAGGAAGATCTTTCATTGAACCTGTAGCTTGCCATTTTGCAAGCTAGACTGGCAGTCAGCAAGCTGCAGAAACCCTGTATCCCTGCTGCTCCCCACCTATCGCTGGGGTTACAGGCATGTGCACTCACACCCAGCTTCTTATGTGGGTGCCGGGGATCCAAACTCAGGCCCTCATGTTCGTGTAGCGAGCACTCCCATTTAGTAAGCAATCACCCTGGCCCAAATGCAATATTTTATCAAAACCTACAAGTCATTTGTGTAATAGTCTGACAGACTCATCAACATTTCCTTGCTTGGTTTGTATTAGTTCTTTCCACTGTGGCAAAATACAGGTCAGAAGCAACCTGCAGGGGAAAAGGCTTATTTCAGTTCCTGGTTTCAAAGGGCTCAGTCCACCACGGGACGGAGCCCATGGTGAAACAGGATTCCAGACAGCAAGGCACCAACGAGGCTTTGAGACCAGCCTGGGCTACACAGTGAATTCTAGGCCAGCCTGGGCGACACAGTGAATTCTAGGCCAGCCTGGGCTGCATCCCAAGACCTTGTCTCAGAATCTAAATCAGGATTCAAAATATAGCTCTGTGAGTAATGGCACTTGCTATTAAGCTTGAGAGCCTGAGAGCCCTGGAGCCCCCAAGGTAGCAGGGAGCAGAATT
>JADRCD010163880.1:0-11811 GCA_019843815.1 Montemys delectorum
GGGTTATTTATGTTAAAAATTAGTGGTCTAGGTGTCTGGAAATTAGAAAAGTTTTTCACATAAGATATTCTTGAACAATATATTCCAGGACACAACTTCAGATGTATATGAGCAACTTTGGAGAATTTTCAGTTACAGACTCCTTCCTTGTTATGTATGTGGAGTGATAGGAATGAGGAAGAAATTTGCTTTCATTGATTAATTCAATCTGTATAAGACTACTTGGTTGAAATGTATACTTTAGATTCTGGGCTTTATAGTTTGGAAAGGTTTAAGTAAAATTCTCAAATTCATTTCCCTTTCTGTAAAATTGTAATAAAATAATTTGAACGTGCATATGTAATAATTTGAATGTCTATTGCCTCATAAAATCTTTGTGTCAAAAATTTAATTACTAATGGAATGATAACCTAAATTGAAGCCTTACTGGATGTCATTTGGTTGAGAGAACAGACTCACTATGAATGAGATCAATGCTCTTTTCTAACATGTTAGAATAGAGCAATAGGGAGCCAACTCTGAGTCTCCCTATCAGTGTCAATAGACATTGATAATTCAGACACTGCATTTCAAACTTCCAAGGGGCTAAGACTATGGAAAATTTCAATTGTAAGAAGGTATCCAACAATTACTATTGTAGAATAACAGTACAATTGTCCCAAAATATTTAATAGGCTTCTATTTACAGGATTCTATTTAATAGGTTTTTATTTACACTAAAATTTAGTGACTGGGGATGTAGAATAGTGATTATAAGTGGATAAACATTATATATTTAAAGTATATTTAGTAATCTTCCTGTAGTATAGTCTTTTGTTGTTGTTGTTGTTGGTTTGTTTGTTTTTTTTAAGACAGGGTTTCTCTGTATAGCCCTGGCTATCCTGGAACTCACTTTGTAGACCAGGCTGGCCTTGAACTTAGAAATCTGCCTGCCTCTGCCTCCCAAGTGCTGGAATTAAAGGTATGTGCCACCACTGCCCGGCTGCTGTGGTATAGTCTTAAAACTTTATTTTTACCTTCATTAATGAGACTCTAGTAATCCAATATCATTCTATTTCTTTCTGCACTTATTAATAAACTCTCAAATTCTAAAAGCATTTCCTAAAATTTTTACAGTAGATCCATTCATATATTGTACTGCAAAACTAAACCTAAATTCATATACAAACATAATAATATAAAATATATTATTATTTTAAATAATGGAAAATAAAGATATATAAATACAAAATTGACAACCCAATCATAAAGTTACAGCATAAATGTAAATTAACTGAATATAATACATACTTGTTATTTTGTGCCATTTAACATTGTAGATATAAACAGCAAAATAAGTAAAAGTATACACACACAAATATAGAAAATGCAAATCAATATATCTATGAAAACATTTTATATTATTTGAGAAAGAAACCAAAATGTCTTGATAAAGCTTCAATGTATTATTTTACATTAAAAGCTTGAAAAAGTATAATATTGGAAATTCCTTGAGGTATATCCTCTCATACTCCTTTTTATAAACTTCCAGATAACATGGTTAATTTAAAAAAGAGTTTGTCTTTCAATTCTTGTTAAGGATATGGCCACAATGAGTGTGTAAAAGTGTAAATTTGAGCCTGGATTCCAGTTTGCAGGAAAATTGAGCATTGTTCCAAGTTTTAATAAATTTGCAGTGATTTTCTTTCTATTAGAAAATGATTTATAAAAAAATTTAATTAAATTTATCAATAATGGAGTAAAAATAAATGTGATTCTGATTTGGACTTATATGAAAAGAAAAATATATTATTTTGGACTAATAATAATGTACAAATGTTACATACTTATTAAAATAAGTCCACCAAGAAAAGGGGCTTCAATTTTAACTGACAGAAATAAAATCATCTCGCTATACTTCAGAACACTCAAGTAAATATTAGATTTTAAGAAATTGAGTTAATGTCAAGATGAATTTTTTTTTTAAATAAAAAGATCGGTTAATTAATGTGTGTTGACAAATATCATCTAAGAAGTCAAGAACCCCTGTGGTTGAATAACGGAAAGGCTCGAAGAGGCTGAGGAAGAGGGGGACCCCATAGGAAGACTAGTAGTCTCAACTAACCTGGATCCCCAAGATCTCTCAGACACTAAGTCACCAACCAAGGCAGCATACACCAGCTGATATGAGGCCCCAACACATGCACAGCAGAGGACTGCCTGGTGTAGCTGCAGTGGGAGAAGACACACCTATCACTTGAGACTTGAGGCCTCAGGGAGTGGGGAGGTATGGTGGCGTGTGGGGAATGTGTGGAGTGGGGACATCCTCTTGGAGAGGAGGATGGGTGAGGAACAGGACGAGAAACTTTAAGAGGGCAGAACAGGAGGGGGATAATGCCTAGACTGAAAAAAAAAAAAAAAAAAAAAAAAAAAAGATTAAAGATAATAGAAAAATGAAACTCAACATAATGGTATTCTCATGTCTTTTAAAAATTAGTTGTGTTGTTAACCATTTTTCTTGTTTTTAATCAATCACAGTTCACCTGCAGAATAATGATCTTGCAGAAGAAAATATTTGCCATGCCTGATGATGCAGAACAGTCTTCTTGGGTTGTCAAATCTTTAAGCAATAGGAGATTCTTGAATTAGGGCAAACCCAGAATTTTTTTCAAGCAAGCAATGCAAGGACAGTAGAGAGCCAAAAGGAAGACAATGGTAAACACTAAGAGACTGCCTGATACATTCTTTCCAAGAATCTAAGATAGCATTTCTGGAGACCCTGAGCAGATTGCTATGTGTGCATACTACCTACTGCATTTGTAGAAAGAGTTTTTCTCTACTGGAATAGATGATCATCTCGATTCTGAAATGAAGTATACATGACAACATACACTGACAAACTTCTATACTATCCAGAGAATAACTATAGTAACAATTAATAAAGAAAGTATTAGGATCAAATAAACATCTTGTGTACTGTTATCTCTTTTAATTGATCTTAACAATAACCTTAATATTATACCCGTATTGAAGAAAAAACAAAGAGCAATAGAGTTAAGGATCTGAGAGTTTACCATTGAATTGTTTCTATTTAGAAAATACTGAGCTCAAGAAAAAATATAGCCATTGTCTTTAAAATACAGCAGCATAATGTGTGATTTTGTTAGCAACACAGTGGTCACTGCTTAAAGCTAATGTTGGCATGGGGGAAAGAACAGCAGTAGAATAAACCATGAAAGTACAGAGAAAAAGTATTTTAAAACATACTCAGTTGAGAAAATTGTGGGTTCATATAATTTATATTTAAGTAAAAACCTTTTAATTAGAGAGTTTTATTACTGCTTTTATAATTTCATTTCTCCTGATGTTCTTTGAGGTCATTTTATCAATTTATAGGGAAATCCCATGTGTATTTTTAACTAATTGAATTAAGTCTGTAAATTAATTCATACTGGACTGTCATTTTTATAAGTCTCTGTCTGGCACTAGCTATATCATACCATTTTTTTTTTCATTTTTAAAGATTCTTAGTTGGCTTTTACATTTTTTATTCTTTTGCTTCTGCAGAACTCTTAGTGTTTTAATTCTGAGTACATTTTAATAATTCTTTGAGAATTTAATACATATATATCACTTCAGTAGTGTTTTCAAAGGCTTGACATGATGCTTAAGGAAGGTGATTGACTGCAATTCACTTATTTTTTACATTAATGCATTTTAGTAATATAGGAATATGTTCCCCTTAATAACCTGTACCCTTAATTTGAAAAGTAAAATCTTCTATTTTAAACAGCCTGAAAATTACATCTAATGGAAAATATAATTTCACTATTAAATATATTGACTTATGCAAAGTTTTTAAGAAGTATTATAATGAGTTTTAATACCTAAGATTGTGTTTGAGGGACATGTCTGCCATTCTACTTTCTAATACTTGCACATAAGAAACCTTTATTATTTTTCAAATTAAAAATGAATAATAAAGGTTATCCTATCATCTTACATATTTGTTTCTGCCATGTATAAATCTTTTTCTCATGGTTAAAATCCTTTTATTTTCTTTACATACCTCACTTGATTCATATTTTGTACCACAGGTCATTATATATGATACACAAAGCAAATATTTTTTCAAAATATGTCAGGACAGATGAGCATCAATTTTTAGAAGGTTGGATGTGTGTTTACCTGTTCCTACATCACTTGATAAATATATGGCTACACAGTAAATAAATCTATATTTGAGAAAATGTTTCTATATCTACAAAGTTTTGAGATAGAACACCTCTATGTTACCAATTTATTAAGAATATATTGTGGGTATCCCAATCACAAAAATACACACATGGTATGCATTCTCTGATAAGTGGATATTAGCCCAGAAGATTGGAATACACAAAGTACAAATCACAAACGATAAGAAACTCAAAATGAAGGAAGACCAAAATGTGGACACTTCGTTCCTTCTTAAAAGCGGGAACAAAATACCCATGGAAGGAGTTGTAGAGACTAACTATGGAGCAGAGACTAAAGGAAGGACAATCCAGAGACTGCTCCACCTGGGAATCCTTCCCATATTCAGTCACCAAATCCAGACACTATTGTGGATGCCAGCAAGTGCTGGCTGACAGGAGCCTGATATTGCTGTCTCCTGAGAGGCTCTGACAGTGCTAGTCTAATACAGAAGTAGAGGCTCACAGGCATCCATTGGACTGAGTACAGGGTCCCCAATGAAGGAGCTAGAGAAAGGATGCAAGGAGCTGAAGGATTTGCAGCCCCTTCGGACGAACAACAATATGTACTAACTAACACCCTTCAGAGCTTCCAGGGACTAAAACTCCAACCAAAGAGTACACATGGGGGGACTCATGGCTCCAGCAGCAGTGTATAGCAGAGGATGGCCAAGTCAGTCATCAGTGGGAGGAGAGGACCTTGGCCCTGTGAAGGTTCTATGCCTCAGTGTAGGGTAATGCTAGGGCCAGTAAGCAGAACTGGGTGGGATGGACAGCAGGGGGAGGGGGAAGGGAACAGGGGATTGTTTTAGTTTCAGGTTTTTTTTTCTTTTTTCTTTTTTCTTTTGGAGGGGAACCTGGGAAACGATAGAGCTTTGTTCAATTGGTCCAAAATTGCTATGGCCTTTTTGTATTTTCCTAGGTATTTTGAACAGGAACCTACTTCATAAATATTTTCAGTTTAGGCTATTTTCTTTTAAATAAATTTGTTTTGTTCCAAGACGGAGTTCTCAATCCTATGGGATATTGTTTTTACAGAACCTTCTCAATTGTTCCAATGTAAAATTTCAGGTTGCTTTTGAATGGCAATAATCTTTTAAATATCAAAATTGTTGTATTTTCTGTACTTTCTTCATCCAGACCTTTTAATTTACTAAAATTTAACTCATCACCAAATTGTATACATTTTTTATTTTCCTGTCCTGCGTTTTTGCTCTTTATGATAATAGATTTGAATGAGAAGATGAAGATATGATCTTGATTGAGACTGAATGTTGTACTTCCTTGAAACTTCCTCTTTAATATTAGTATATAATTTTGAATTTAACCTCATTCAACTACATAGGATGTAGACATAATGAAGCCTGATTGTTATTAAAATACTTATACTTTAGATGAATTCATGAGATGGCTCATAGTCTCCTGAGATAGATCTACTTTGTTACTGTTTTCAGAAATCTTGACTTCCAAGCTCCCAAAAGACTGACACATTAATCTCTGTTCATAATCTCTGCCTTGCCAAACCCAAAGTTTAAATATATTCTATATTTTATCCACAAAACTGCATAAACTGAAGAACGACATGGTCAAGTGTATATGTACACTCCTGGTACCAATTTTCTGTGCTAATTAGATTTACCTACCTTGTTTTGTGACTACTAACCTACTAACAAGCAAATTAAGTTTCATTATTTATCATTAAAATTCAGGTTTCCTTGTGAATATGTGGCTTTCAATCATTTTATAAATAAAGGGTAAATTTTTTTGAGGAAATACATTTTTAATGGTTGGGAAAACTTGGCAGTTTAAGGGGGATGGAGAGGTCTAGGTTTGGTCTTCCCAAAGCAATTAACTTCATATATAAAAATCTCTGACAGGTCTACCTAGAAATTTACAGCCAAGATAATCTAAATGTTATTAAATTAACAGTCTTAGCCAGAACACTATGAGAAAATCCTACATTTATTTAATTTATAAACAAGATGTTAAAAAGTCTCACATACTCACAAGGTAATCAGAATTGTCAAAAGCTTTGCAAATTTTTAAGATGTAGAAATAGGTATGTAAATGCTATGAGAGGCTAGATAATATCCTAGTAACAATGAGAAAATCTAAAATTTTTTAATATAAATTCTATTTGGATTAGGATAAGTTCACCACAGCTTATGTAGGGTAAAGTAGAGGACAGCCTCAGTATAAACATTTTCATTTAAGAATCTTCCTCCCCACCCTGGAATTCCCCTACACTGGGGCATCAAGCCTTCACAGGACCAACAGCCTCTCCTCTGATTGATGCCTGACAAAGTCATCCTTGGCTACATATGCAGCTGGAGCCATGGGTCTCTCCATGTCTATTCTTTGGTTGGTGGTTTAGTCTCTATGAGCTCTTAGAAGGGACGGTCTAGTTGATGAGAGCAATGAGGTTCATTGAGAAGCCCAAATTGGGATCCAGCTCAAGGGTAGGCCCTGGAGCCTGACAATGTTACTGATGCTGTGGTGTGCTTACAGACAGAAGCCTAGCATGGCAGCTGAAAGAGTCAGATACAGACACCAGCACCCAAACACTGGACAGAAGCTGGGGACCCCTGTGGCTCAATTGGGGAAAAGCTGGAAGAAGCTAAGTCAGAGGGTGCAAACACAAGGGAAAACCAGTATTCTCAACTGGCCTGGATACTAGATGACACTGAGCCACCAACCAGGCAGCATATACCAGCTGATATGAGACTCGAACACATATACAGTAGAGAACTGCCTAGTCTGGCCTCAGTGAGCACCTAACCCTTGAGAGACTTGAAGCCCCAGTGGTGGTGGGGAGTCTTTTGGGGTAGGTGTGGAGGGGTGGAGACATCCTCTTGGAGACTGGGGGTGGGGTAGAAAGGAGGAAGTATGGGAAGCAGAGCAGTCTGGGAGCAGACCAGGAAGGGGATGAAGACTTGTTGTTCAAAAAAACTGGGGGGCCTGCTGATACTCTTTCTCTCCTAGGTGGCAGGGGGTCTGGTGCTGAGGTCCAGGTCTCTCTCTCCTCCCAGGGCTGTTTGCTGCCTGGCACCTTAATTAAAAAGAAGGCAACTTATGAATGAGTTATTTTATTGTAGGAAGGGGAAATATGCTGGTTGAGTAGAGAGAAGGAAAGGAGAGGAAGGAGAGAGAGAGAGAAAGGAGAAGAGGGAGAAGAGAACAAAGAAGAGAGAGAGAGGGAGAGAGCAAGAGTTACAGAGGAAGGGTAAGGGTAAGAGGAGAAGGGTAAGGGAAGAAGAGAGCAAGAAGGTAAGAGTTAGTAAGAGCGAGAGGGGTAAGAGAAGAGAACAAGAGAACAAGAGTTAGTAAGAGCAGAAGAGAGCAAGAGAGCAAGAGAACAAGAGAGTGAGGAGGGGGCAAAACACCCCTTTTATTGTATGGGGCGTGGCATGCCTGGCTTGTGGTCAGATGACTGTGTGTAAGGTCCAGCTAGAATGCTGGGAGTTTGAGGCAGTATCTGCCTGATAGAACATACATCTCCTACAAGGGCAGTTGTGAGGGGTCTGGGCTGAAATCTGAGGCATGGTCTCAGGAGCAATTCACCAAACACCAAACACCTCGTGAGCAGATGCTCAGTGGGTCTCCGGGTTTCCAAGGTGGCTCTGCTCTATTGGACTCTGGCTGTCAGAACTGCTTACTGCCACACAAAGACTGGACATTAAAAAAGGATTAAAGAAAAGAAATAAAAGTAATAAAAAAAGAATCTAGATTGAAATAAATCATCATACAAAATTCATTAGAGCCAGGCAGTGGTGGCACACACCTTTAATCCCAGCACTTGGGAGGCAGAGGCAGGTAGATTTCTGAGTTCAAGGCCAACCTGGTCTACAGAGTGAGTTCCAGGACAGCCAGGGCTACACAGAGAAACCTTGTCTCTCTAAAAAAAAAAAAAAAAAAAAATTAGATACTGTCATCAGAACACAGTCTTACAAAGCAAAGTGGTGAAAGTCGCTAATGTGATAAAATTAAACAATGAGATTCAGAAGGTCATTAAAAATTTTTCCAACATGTGCTCAACGCATTATCTTGAAACAGGGATTTCAAACTTTGCAGACCCCAGATCTTAAAGATTTAAATTATATGAAGATAGCCACCCACAGGTTTCTCTAATGATAGGAAATAACAGTAAAATTTATGGATATTTATCTATTACTTGTGTATAAATTAAGTGCTAACCCACATAAACATAATTTATTATTTATAATATAAATGAGTGTAGTAAACAGATTTTAGATATAAAACTATAGAGCATAGAGAATGTGATTAAAATTAAACAGTATTTTGAAGTCTATCATAGAGTAACTATAGAAGTGGACCTCACACAAAGCCATATAGTTTGTTCTTATAATTCATATACTTATTCAGCACGATATATCATCCATATTATCACATTGTAAAAAGCTTTTAAATCTCTAGTTAATGATTTATATGATACATACAACACAATGTCTAATATATCTACTCATTATCCTTCTTTTTACCCTTGTTTATCTACATCTAGAAAGGTATCTAAAAGTATAAACTCAACACTCAGGCACCAACAGTATTGTCTAGTCACATAATATTAGCAGTGTTAAGTATTTGATGCACCCAGAAATACCAGTAGTATTTCTATTAGATACTACTCATACAAATGACAACTCATGACAACGGCTCTGCTGGAAATCTTTGAAACTGTCATGTGATTTCATTATTAACTTCATGTTTTGTTTTCTGTTTTTTTCTCAACAAGGAATTACAGACCAGTGAGATGCAGGAAAAGGTGCGAGTCTCCAATTCAGACAACCTGAGTTCAAGCCCTGGTCACAGAGTATAAGACAGGAAATGATTCTGTTGAGTTTGTTCCTGACCTCCATATGCATCATGTGTTACTGGTGACCACCCTACAGTAAATAAGTAAAGGAATTTTAAAACAACACTCCAATTTTGGATCTGGTAGAGTAAAAGATTCTAAAATTAAAAAATTGTATAAGGTGAACTTTTTTTTAATACAGAGTTCCTTTCTTTTTTTATTGGATATTTAATTTATTTACATTTCAAATGTTATCCCCTTTCCAGTTTTCCCTCCAGAATCTTCCTGTCCCATCCTCCTTCTCCTGCTTCTATGAGGGTACTCACACACCCACCCACCCACTCCTGCCTCCCCACCCTAGCATTCCCCTACACTGGGGCATCAAGCTTTCACAGGACCAACAGCCTCTCCTCCAATTGATGCCTGACAAGGTCATTCTCGGTTACATATGCAGCTGGAGCCATGGGTCTTTCCATGTCTATTCTTCGGTTGGTGGTTTAGTCCCTGCGGGCTCTGGGAAGGGACAGTCTAGGTGATTGATATTGTTGTTCTTCTTATAGGTTGTAAACCCCTTCAGCTCCTTCAGTCTTTTCTCTGACTCCTCAATTGGGGACCCTGTGCTCAGCCCAATGGTTGGTTGTGAGGATCCACCTCTGTATTTGTAAGGCTGTGACAGAACCTCTCAGGAGACAACTATATCAGGCTCCTGTCAGCAAGCACTTCTTGGCATCTGCCACAGTGTCTGGGGTTGGTGTCTGTATAAGGGATGGATCCTATTAAGTCATTTTCTTTTCTTTTCTCATTTAGGCAAAAGGTGTTGCCACATTAGTACCAGTGATGAAATGAGAGTCCCAGAAGTAATTCCTGAATGATTTGTCAGCTCTCAAGCAATGAACAGAGATGAGAGAAAGGTTTTTCTGTTGTTGTATATTTTAATTTATGTCATTTATAATTTTCAATTTTATATTCTTGGATAATGTCTGTCTTTGGTAAAGATGGGAAAGATTATTTACATGAATGATAAGATTAGCTGACAGAAACAAATGTACCATTCTGTGTCACCTAAATCTGTTTCAGTCAATGATGAACCACACACAAAAGGATAGGCTGGAGCTTACATTGGCATCAATACCATCTTAATATATATCTGTTCATATAATGGTCACATAAAAGTGCAAAAGTAAAGAGAGAATTCCCTAACATTTTTATCTCTGTAAGTAAATAACACATACCTGTAATGAATTCCACAATAAATTCAATCTTGTATTTACAATTCTTACCCATGGTTACTTAATTGTTGTTTCTTTAAATATGGGGCCTTTAGGAGATACTGCATAATTTGGGGACCCACAATGCATAGTGATGGGCTCAAGCTCCTAATATTCATGTCTGTATAACTCATATACTAAGTCCATGAGACACTGATGATTGGAACACATTGTAATACAGTAGAAATACAATAACAACCACACAGATTTAACCTTCCACCATGAGCAGGTAAGTTAAAAACTGTTACATGCTATTACTTTCTGATAAGGTTTTATTTCCTTCATTACAAAACTAAAGGATGGTTTGTTAGTTTATTATTGAGATTAAGGTTTAATTAAAACAATTCTTTGTTCCCAGTCTTTCTCCAAACCCTCCCATGCAATCTTATCTTGCTTTCAACTTCATACAATCTTCTTCATTTTATATTTGAGACTATGTATGTCTTGAATTGGTTTAGTTCAAATAGATACCTATCCTGTTTCCCTTAAATTTCAAAATAATTTTCATGAAAAATCACACTATGATTAAAGGGTTCCTTTTTCCCCTTTGTATATATAAATGTGAAAGTAAAATTGCCCCATGATTCTCTCTCTCAATATAGATATAATGATGTGCCTGGGCATGATTTTATTTTCATAATTATGCCACTTTTGTCATAACTTGTTTAAGACTCTAGAGGAAAAAATGTTAACTATATTATCTTGTTGTAGTCACAGTCAAATGAGTATCAAAAATTGTTTTATTTTAAGAAGACAATTAAAAATAATTTTAAAAGTGATATACTAAATGAGTTAAAAACATGCATATAATTTCATATTTAAAGCATGTTTTGTCATTAGAAGCCACATCAGTTGAGTATCTAAAGTGATTCTAAAATATTGCTATTAATATTGGTACTATATTATTAACTTCATGTAATAAAACAGCTTTCAAAAATCATGGAAAAATATAAATGTAAAGTACAGATAAGAAATATTGTACATATAAAAATTTACAAAAAATAAAAAGACCAAAGCTATATAGTCACCCATGACTCTACAGAAATATCTAGGCAAATTAGTTGCTAAAAGAGGAAAGATAAATACTCTTTGGGGTTGAATAGTGTTTCACAGTGTATATACTATATATCCTTTGCTTACATAACTGTCAAGAAAAACTCAGATTGACTTGAATCTTTCCTACCATAAAAGCAATGCAGTGGTAGCCCAAAAGTTGTTAATACTTCTTTAAGTTCCTGATTTCAATTATTTTTTGCACTAACACTAAAGTTAAGGAATGTTTCCCAAATTAGTAAAATGGTTGAAATAAAATTTCCCCTGGTTGAAATTCAAATAACAGGAAGTCAAGGATATCTTTCATCATATAACATGGAACTGACATTATTGACCAATATAGTCACTATCTTCCAGAGCTGAGAGTGGGGAACAAACTCTCAGTCTAAGGAGAGGCTTACATACCAGGCAGAGGAGAAGTAGGTGCAATGCCATGTGTCTGGAAAGAGGTATTATAATTCCCTTTAAA
>JADRCD010163883.1:0-11348 GCA_019843815.1 Montemys delectorum
TTTTATATTATTCTCAAAGTGCAAAGTCGTCGGTACCCTTAGTTACATGAATGTCGTCTGGTTTGACTTTAGAACCCACCTCAGTTCTCTGGCCTACTTAGGTCAAACCTCAAGACTGCATTTCACTAAAGTAACTCTAACCCAGGCCCTTCTGGGAACTGCTTCCCTGGTCTCATTCACAGCTCTACTTAGGGGCTAAAGAGGGTTTTGAAAGGGTAGGTGCTGCAAAGAGGCACAGCCTTGAGATATGCTAATTGAAACCACTGTTGGGAGCCAGAGAGAACAGTATAGCAGTACCCTCCTTGAGTCCTCCTTGAGTCCTCCTTGGAGCAGCTCAGCTGCCATCCTGTGGTCTTTCACAGAGAAACCACACCACCGGATTCAGTGACACAGGAAACATGCCACACAGGGCTTCTCAGGTCTGCAGAGAGGACCACATCTGCAAGCTCTTATGACTCTACCCACTGAGGGACCAAACACTCTGGACAAGAAACTTTTCCCTACACTCTTCATAACTAATGGAATCAAGCCTGTCAGTTCTCAACATTGACAGGGACAGGGACAGCTACTAAACTAAGGGTAACAGCAAGTATTGCTACTGAGTTAGTTACACAGCCTCCCTTTGTTCACTCGGCTCTCCTACTGGCTAAGTGAGAAACTGAAATTAAACAAGGAGATGGGTGGAGATGGTATAGGGTAATTTCAAAGTAAGAAGCACCCGATATTATTTTCAGGAAGTCCCAGGCCAAAAATGAATCTCTACCTGGTGCCTTCAAAGAGATAACTACTGAATGGACTTCATCAGCTAGCATTCATTTCCAACTGAAGATTAAAAGGGAGGTCTTGCTTCTATGACTCACTGTATATCCGCTTATTTCATCCTATGCTCTCCCTCCGCCCCCTCCCCCCCACGGAAGTGTGAGAGTATTTTCATTATAGTATTTTTCTCCTAAGATACTCTTCAGAGTTTGTTTGTTTGTTTTTTCTGTGCTGTCCCAAATCAAGCTTTGGTACCCCAACACTGACCAGCAACATTTGAAGGTACAGAGTTTGTGTTACTATTCCCTGGATGATTAAGATCAAACATGGAGGAGACAGGCCAAGGGTTTGGGACTGAGGACAACATTTCTCATATAGTGAGTTTTTGTGGCCATCTGTAGTGCATGCAAATGCTTTACAAAATTAGAAGAATGATGGTGTTGCTCTTGCCATTATGGCCTTTAGGGGAAAACTTCAGAAAACCAGAAGCCTGAATCAGACCAAGAAGTTGCCCAAGTCAAGATGTAGCCAGTCTGGATATCAAGCAATAGTTTCTATTCATTTTAAACACTAAGAGGTACTCATTTTAGTAGAACATAGTGGCACATGCCTGGAATCCAGTACTGAGTTTGAATCAGAAGGGCTAAGAGTTCAAGGCCAGCTTGAGTGAGCTCCAGACCAAGAGGCTATTCAAAGAGAATGGGGGATCCAATTTTTAATTCCCACTTTTTCTACTGGAAAAAAAGTCTAATTTCATTCTATATTTTATGTATTTTGACGTGGCTATAAATGTTTATCTACACTCTGTTTTACTGATGTAAAGAATGTACTCCAAGAAATGACTAAGTTCCATACAATACTTTCTAATACTCTTGGGTCCTGACTACCTCTCCTAAGTAAGAGTGGAGAAGTTTGATGTGAACCAGCTTTTGTCTTCTCTGGTGTTTCTCTCCAGCTGGATGTAATACAGTATCCAGGCCTCGGAGTAAGCTCAAACACCGGAAGATTGTGTTGACCCCGAGTCACTGTAATTGGAAATAAGTGTATGTGCTACAGAGGAAGGTTAAACAAAGGTTTAAACAACTAAAATGATTTCCCCTTTATAGAGTTTCTCTGTCTCCTCTCCTCAAGTTCTCCTCCCATTCTTTTTACCTTACCCATTCTCTATCCCTTCCATGGATAGATACAGAGAAGGAACTGGGGAAGGTGGGAAACAGAAGCATATAAACATGGAGCAGGCCATATAGACTCGCCAGGTCCAGAGCCATAGAGGAGAGCATTGGAACAATCAGCAGCATCCTTCATTTTGCACAGGAGAAAGTCATGGTCTGGAGAAGGCTTGCCATGTCCTTAAGCTACACTCACTGTACAGTATTGGCAAGGTTTGCTTAATGACAGGGTGAACCTAACTGTTTGTGGTAAATCACCAAGGCATATGCCTTTATCGGCCTTCAGTGAAACAACTTTACCTGCTGAAGACATTTTTGCACATTTGAATATTAAACAACTGCATGAGACAGTGCCAACCTAATATACTTTTATCTGTTTTATATCGCATAACTAAAATTTTTGCCATCACTTCTACATTTTTATCTAGACAGCCTACCAACCTACCAACGGTTCTGCATGCTGTGTTCTCAGATATGTTTGATCACAGCTTTCAAATATAACTGGAAGACCATTTGATTGCATTTAATGAAATATCCCAGTGGAAGCCATGTCTATAACCCCTCTGGTTAAAAAAAAAAAAATCCTGTGTGTCATCCTTCTTGATCTTTTCCAGTCCCAGAAATGGTTTCCCAGTAGTGCATGCCAAGCCTTCCTGCGCTCCCTGTGGCCCCTGCTTTCTACTCTCCAGTCTCTTCTCTCAGGTTCTTGAACATGTCAAACTCATAAGGTCACAACTGCCATTCTGAGTCTGCTCTCGCTATCATCCCCCGCACCCTTTTCTTGTGCTCATGATGAATGTTAGCAACTTTTCTTTCAGTCCACGGCTTCCCATTAGAATACTATTTTCCTTTATTCAGAAAGAAGAATGCAAACCCTAAGTTGCATAAAGTGGCAGGCAAGTGTAGGCAGCATGCTGAGATGTGACAGTAGGCCAGGGGTGCAACTCAGTATTAGTTCACGTCAGAGACTCTGGGTTTGGACTCCAGCATCAGCCGGAGGGGAGGAGGACAGAGAGATGAATTTCACTCTCTTGCTTTCTCTCACACTGATTCAATGATGTGAGACACTCCCCCAATTCTGAAAAAAATGCTTAAAGTATTAGTCCCTCTTTTCGGCACACATTCCAAGCTCGCTCTTCCTCAAAGTATACTGAGAACTCACACAACACCTTGCTAAGTATTTCTGACTCTTTTGTTCTATAGGCATATTTTAAAATTAATTTTTATTGGAGTCTGAATGTAAGGTAAATTTTTCTGGTGTTCTCTAATTCTTTTTTCTTTTGTAATTCAGTGAATAAGGTGCTTACCAAGTTTTGCACTAGTTTTTCTGACTATGTTATTTGGAGAGGTCCGTCTCTTGTCAAAGTTTCCCATGTCACCACACTGACGTGCACAATCACACACTTCTCATCTCAGGCCTTATCTTAGCAACATCTGGCACCACTGGGTATTCTGTAAAAACTCCCGTCTTGTGTTCATGACGGCAGTGTTATCTGATAACTGTCCCATCACTTGACTGGTTTTCTGATGCTTCCTCCGGTGAGATCTCTCAATGTCATATCCAGCTGGGGATCAGTTCTCAGTTCTTAGATCTCAGCCTCATCCCATCCCCCAGATCTCTCCAGTTGATGTCTTGAAGACCTTGGGTCTAGCCATGTGTTAGTCTATGCTAAGTACTGTAGGTCTACAAAAGGAGAAGCCTAACTGACTGTGTCCACACAGAAGCTTGAAAATACTTCAGATAGTTGGTAACAGAGTCTTCAACTCCCTCCCGAGTCTTTTCCTTCGCCATCTTTCCCAGTTTTAAGATATAGCCTTATCATCTAATCAGGTTGTTTTGTATGCTTTTGAATGACCACGTTCTATCTTTCTTACCACCATCTGTACCCTTTGCCTGGGTTATAGCAAGTCTTATCAGCTCTGCTTTTAAATCCTTTCTGAATGGATCTACTTTTATCTGAGACCACAGTTCCAGTGCTAATCTATACTGCTGCCTTTGATGCTCATATCACAACCCATTGTCTTCAAGGAAGTCAGAGAGATAGCTTTAAAAATGTCACCTCATTTGATGTACAGTGCTTTCCTAACAAAGTCATAGTTAAAATTTTAAAGCAATGAGCACAGTAGCACTTCCATTTTGTCAGTTCACAATGCACAGTGCTCCCAGCTTATGCGGAGGACTCATTTCAAGGCCCCTAGGCATATCTGCATGCATCGAAGCATCAGCATTTATATACAATTACACAGTATTTGCACACAACTTGCACAAGCATTGTGTATCTTAAATCTATACCTTAAATATCTGTGTAATAGTCAGACCCAATGTAGTAGAAAGGACGCTTAAGTAGCTGGTATAGTAGATTGTTCAGGAAGTCATGATAAGAAAAGTCATGCACATGTTCCTTAAAGATGAAATTTAGCTTTAAAGGTTTTTATTTAAAGATGGTTGAACTCACTCACAAAATAGCCAGCTTTAAGCATATATTAAAACATCACACTATACCTAACAAAAATATGTAACTTATGTCGCAGTAAATTAAGTCTCTCCCCAAGGCTTTTCCTGACCAGTGTCATTATTTTGACCCCTTACCATGCTTTCCTTAATATTAAACCTTGTAGGATTATTCATTTGTTTGCTCCTCCCCCCCACTCTAGGATGTAATGTGTAAACAGCAAAGTCCTTCCATCTCATTAGCTCCTCTTATCCATATTGCTTAGAAGAATATTAGTGTTCATAATGTGCTAGACAAGTATTTGTTGGAAAATATTACACAGGCTATTTAGTATAGCCTTTTACCCAGAGTGAAAACCCCAAACCAATTATTTATTTGCGCCTTCAGGGCCCTCCATGGCATGGCCCTCGTAGTACCAGGAAACAGGACTGGCAAATCCCAGCTGCCTGGTTGTTCTGTCTAGAATAGTCTCCAACGGCCACACACTCAGTTGCTCCAGATCAACACTGAAATAGCCTCCTAGTAGGGCTCACCCTGGTACCTAATCTACAACCTGATACTCCCGCCCCAACTCCACACTACCGAAACTTATGGAATAACTCTTTCCTGCCCCACACTGTGAGTCATGTGCCGTAGATCTAACCTGTTCATCCTGTTAGCTTTTTGTCCCCAGATAAATAGTAAGATCCACAAGGTTAGGGATGCCTGCTTATTTTGTCCGTGTCTGTCTACAGAGAGCCTAGAACAACACGGGATGCTATTTAGAAATACGTACTGAATAAACAAACAAGTAACCAAATACATTATTTTCTCGAGATATTGCACAAGTTAAAACATATTGAAGATCTATGGAAGAATTCCTTTAACCATTTACTAAACAGAAAGCTACAATGTAAGCATTAGCCCTCTGCTTACTCAAAGAGGAAGAGAAGCACAATGCTGGAAGAACAGCAATAATGACTGAGGAGGGCCTGAAAACAGCTAAGCGTATAGCTCTAAGAACAGGTCCATCTTGTAATGTCACCACTTCCTGCATTACAGAACATCCACTCCGTACTGCATACGTACCTAACCACGAAGAAAGCTAATCGCTTCTCTTTGGTAGTCATCTCTACAGATAATCCACGGCAGACATCTGGTTTGCCCTGTCTCTTTTTATTGGAATTGTTCTCCTGCATCTCAGCATAACAAGTAATCGCCTCGGAGCTGAACTATTGGTTAACTAGCCTCGGTGAATCAACAGAAGAAACTGGACTTGTTTCAAGATGAACTTGGTAAGAATGGTCAGGGTGCAGTCTGGACTCTACTGAGCACCTAGGCTGAGAGCCTAGCCCTAATTTTCTAAGAATCGGAGGGCAAGAGGATCAGCAGATGCCAGCTTGAACCATCTGGGACTTGGACATCCATGTTTCTGGAGGAATGAACACCCATTCTGAAAGTGGAAGACAGAGGTAGTGGTAGAGGGCGGTACGTCATGAGTTAAGAGGATCTCTTCTCCAGGGTTACCTTCCTTATCAGGTCAAACATACCTCTTCTAGAAGCCAGCTGTGAGGAGGGAGAGCTGTGCTCTGCTTATATTTGACAGATTCTTTGTATTGCCATTTGGCAAAGGTGAGAACAGGCTTATCCAGTTTTATCTGAAATGTTTTGTTTCCCATTCAAGAGCAATGGTAGTGGCAGGGCATGGCAGTTCATAGCCAGTCCTTAAGCAGGGAAGTCTCCTTCACGTCGAGTCTCTGGCTAGTGTATACCTTGTGATGATCCACAAACGTTCCTGCCCCGTAAGACTAGTGAGCTCATGTGGGTAAGGAATTACCCTCAGGAACTAAGAAAAGCTAATCTGGAAGCAGGCAGGACAGCATCAGAAAAGCACTTCTCTTGTTATATAACTTCGAACTGATCGTTACAATACCTTTTAAGTCCAGTAAACTTATCTATTTATAAAATCCCTGAATACTTTCTGCTTTTCAAAAGTTATAACAACTAACTAGCACATTGTAAGCATATGTAAATAAGTATGAATATAACTAAATATTATGTCCACTTTTCAAAAGTTATAACCACCAGTTATAATACTAGCCCATTAGGTATATGCAAATATAACTAAATATTGAGAACTATAAGTATTCTCCTAAGCAGAAGCAACTCAAATTGTATGCCTTTGCAAATAACCCCGACACTATACGCAATCCATTTAAACTGGAGTCCCACAGCATTAGTTGTAGATCGTGTCCCAAAATGCTGGTAAGGTGTTCAGGCATTAAGCAGACACAGCTTGTTCCTAGGAAGACCATTTCTGCTTACATATCGCCAAGGCAAGGTTTTCTGGAGACTTAGTACGCTAATGTTGCAGTGGGGAGAATCTTAGCAGTGAGTGTATTGGGACCCACTCGCAATAACACTCATTTCCCGGACTCAATCCCTAGATGCAAAACTTTGATCAGAATTCTAAAGTAAATATGGCAAACACCGGAATGAAGAAAGCACTCTTCACTTTCTGTGGCTGAATCATCTATCTCAAGGAAGTGCTAAGAGAAGTCCTCTCTCTTGCCTGGCCAGCCTCTCTAGGTCCTTTCACACTGAATGCCGCGCTCCTTTTTGCCACTATTAATCGTCTGTCTTGTTTTTTGAAATACAGATGAGCATGCCACTGTCCAGTGTTCTTGTTTTGCTTTGCTTTTGGTTCTAACTAGCTGTAGGATATAGGCACACACTAAATCAAGGGGAATATAGATCGAGTTTGCAGGGGGCCATCCGAACAGGCACGACCCCCAGGTCATGATCGCCAGGCTTTCTGCAGGGAACAGATTGGAAAGCTGTCGCGCGGGGCCTGCGCCCTCCCTGTCCCCCCCACTTTCCCGCAGCCGCGCGGAATGTGGGTGGAACCGCATTCCAGCCCACAGCCGGCCTTCCCCGACTCACCAGCCCGCGGAGCGGGGGCAGCGGGGACAGCGAGGAAACTGGTGTCAGGTTTCGGGGCCCGCTTCGGTCTTTCCTGAGCTCCGGGGACCCGCCAGCAACCACCGCGCACCGGTAGCCAGCCTCACAGAGTCATGGTCATGGGCACGGTTCGGCTCCCTGCGTCTGCAACCTGTGGCTCCCGATCGGTGCAAGGCCCGGCGGTCCCCAACCTCTGTCTATCAAAGACTGCAAGTGGCAAGGCTGGTAGCACCACCCTGGAGTCCGCCTAGGCAGCTGGGATCTGGAAGGTTTGTGTGAGAAGAAGGCGTGTCCCTGAGTCCTAACGCGGATGTGCCTGGCTCACCTCGAGCCAGTCTGGCTGGTGACTCAACCCTGCAATAAGAAGCACACTTGGCTGCTGGTGGATCCTCCACGCTGAGGGAGTGCATGCCCTAGTGGCAGGCTCATTTTCATTGACTTATTTCCCTGGCTTTACACTGACATCTCTTTCAAAGAACCCCGGGGCAGTATGGGGAGACCAGTTCTCATACACAGCTTGCCTCCACCCTTGCTCCTAGAGCAAGGGCTTCTAGGTGGGGTATCAGAAGGAAACTGCCTTTCTAAAGTTAGGGCGCAGACATAAGAATCAGTCCACGCCAACGGGATCCTTACTTGCTAAAAGCATCAATGAGTTTCTGCTAGATAAAGCACAAGGCCAACTGAGCAAATATGTATTAAGTTCACAGTACGTGGCAAGTCCTACACTTACTACTTCGGATTTTCTCATGAAATAAAGATCCTGGGTAGCCTTAGGGCATTACATTTTTACCATACTGTAACATCCCTAAATGTACAGATTCATGGTCACAGTAAGAACACAGACTGAATACATATAATCCCACTGGACATGTTCCTTCGCAAAGAAAATAGTTCCAAACCTGTTGCTTGCATTTATTTATGTTTCAGTTTTGGCAGACGGTGTCTTAAATTTTAATGGTTTAACTCATGCCTGACCTGATGGTTCAGAGTTTAAAGCACCGGTAAGATCAGCTAGGGAAGGCCTAAATCACAACCCAAACACAAAGATGTGACCTCCTTGAAGATAAAAAATAATAGGGCCAGTCAGGGTTACAGTGTGAGTTTCTAGTCAGCTTAGGCTGCAGCACGGGATTGAAAAGAGAGAGAGAGAAAGATGGGGTTGGGGGTGGGAATCTATACAGGTAACACAAGTAGGTAGTCTAGAAGAATGCCTGGCACTTTATTCTATAGAGGCCTTGGCTAAACTTACTCTCAGAACAGCACTTAACCTACATTATCTTCCCAAGGTGCTATTTGATTTGTAAAACATCTTAATATATTTACTTTATTTTACATAGATGAATGTTATGTGTGTACATATATATGAACGTATATATTCATATTATGTATGTGTGTACGTATGTAGGTATGTATGTGCACTGTGAGCATGTCTGATGTTCCAAAGGGGATCAGCTGTCCCGGAACTGGAGCTACCATGTGGGTGCTGGGAACCGAAGTCTGCCCAGATCCTCAGAAAGAGCACCAAGTACTCTTAGACAAGGAGTCATCCTCTCCAGCTCTGATATCATCTGACTTGTTAACAGTGGTTTGGCTCTTCAAACTGAAAAAAAATGTGTGAAGTTCAAAATTTCAAAGGTTCTTCTGTACCTGGAGTTCATGTGACACACATTAAAAAGTTAACACTTCTGTCTCCACAAATCAGGTCTGGTTGGTAGGTATACAGACACTATAGTTGGGAAAATTCTAGATTAAAAAGTGTCAAATTCATCACCTGTATTTTATCCTGCTTAAACTCCTTGAACACAGAAATAAATCCATTTTGAGCTTCCAAAAATATCTTTAAACCATAAAAGGAAATAAAAGAGACCTCCCCAGGTAAAATAAATTGCAATGCATTTTAAAAAGAAGCCCAGCCAGTTGGAAGGAGGCAGATACCGATTTGAGAAGCGCTTTACCTGGGCCTGTCTGTGGGTGGAGTTACGGACAAGCCATTATCAGGGATTCTCTGCAAAACCCAGCAGGCTAAGTAAGACTTTACAGGGCAGAAATACTGACACAGACTGGAGGCAGGCAGTGAAGTGTGGGGCTTGGTCAGAGGCAAGACACAGAGTGTCCCCATCTGAGGTTTCCTCCCCACTGTCATGTAATCAACCAAGTTCCCTTATCTGCTTCCTCCAGCCTCAGGAAGACTGGAGGCCTCTGTTCTGGAGAATGCAAATAAGACTCATGGTTGGCTTACCAGAGTTGGACACAGGCCCTTTGACTCTGCTTCCAGTCAAGTAAATAACAAATTTATATAGAAAACAGTGGCAACACAAAATCCTCTCGAGATCGAAAATATACTTAGTGAAGATGCTCAAAACTGATAGATGTGTCAGAAAGGGTAAAGTTGACAGTCCTCGGCAAAGCAGGACAAAGAGCCACCTGAAATGCTGAAGAAAAAGGGACCAAAAACAATCCCAGAAAATTCCCACATATGAGGTTTTTTTCTACACAGAAAGGGATGGAAAAGCAATTGATTGAAAAGAAATAAGGTTTTAAGAACTCCACAAGTGCTGGGCGGTGGTGGCGCATGCCTTTAATCCCAGTACTTGGGAGTCAGAGGCAGGCAGATTTCTGAGTTCGAGGCCAGCCTGGTCTACAGAGTGAGTTCCAGGACAGCCGGGGCTACACAGAGAAACCCTGTCTTGAAAAAGCCAAAAAAAAAAACAAAAAAAAAAACCCAAAAACAAAACAAAACAAAACAAAAAAACCAAAAACCAAAACAAAACAAAAAACAAAAAAACAAAAAAAAAACCCAAACAAACAAACAAAAAACCTCCACAAGTAAAGTCTATGAACTATGAGATCAAAAGTTTTTCTTTAAATTTTCTCATTAATTAAATATGGACCATTCTGAGATAATAATAATCCACTAATATTTAAAATGTCTTCCAGAGCCACAAGGCAAGTCATTTACGTAGGGAAAAACACTGTGCTGAATTTCGTAAGAATAATAGAAAATCTGCATGTTTCTTTGAAGGTTTTTACATCTTAAAATGAGTTTACTTTGAATTTAGAATTGTAGGTACAAATTCACTGTTGGCCATGTATTAGCTATTATTAGCCATTATTAATAGGCAATAATTGTTAGCATTTTCACACTTTCAAGCCCTTCAAATTATTTATTCTTCTATATAGAACTTGAAAACCAGCCTTCTTGAAACAAGCTGATAAATCAAGAACGAAGAAGAGATGAAACACGGAAAACTCCCACCCAACAGGAGAGAGAAGTTAGAGCTCTCCTGAAGAGTTTTCAAGGGGCAGGCCAGGGGCCAGGCAGGAGGAAGGCTTGCAGTAGGTCCCTCTCCAATCAAAAGAAAGATGGTAGCATCTATACACCAGGCAATTAACCCACAGTGCTCCCTAGATCACCTTTGCTCTCTGGAGCATCCCCCTAGATTTCATTCTGTGCTCCCTGCATGTTAGAACACACTCAATAGCGTTCCGGCCAAGAGTCTATGGCAGGAATGATGGGTATCAAAGCTAGGCTACATCCATAACATGGATCCCGAGAAAACCCATTTTCTTCCTACACATACTTCCCCCTGCCCCCGACAGCATTCAGATACAGAAAGAAGGAAGCACATTGAAACCCTACACGATGGTAAAGTTTCTAGAGGAGAAAAGTTATGACCCCAAAAGGCCATGGTCCTGGCCACTATTTCTAAGCTATGACATGAACAAGTAGAAACCTTATATGATGATATTGTGATTGTGTAGGCTGTTACAGCAACTAGAGTGCTCTTACTGACACAATTTGAAAGCAGTTTTGAGTAACTGAGTATGTTGTACACAGCACTACATAGCATTTAAAGGTATATTAAAAACTCCAGGAAGAACAAAACAAAGTAGTATGAGAAAGGAAATATGTGATAGAATACTGCTTCATTCTGGTGTGAATATAATCAGTATAATACATACATACATACATACATACATACATACACACACACACACACACACACACACACACACACACACACAC
>JADRCD010163895.1:0-19492 GCA_019843815.1 Montemys delectorum
GGGGTGGCAGGCATGGGGAGGGGGGAGGCAACAGGGGTTTGTTCTTGTTGTTTTTGTTTGTTTGTTTGTTTTTGGAGGGGAAACTGGGAAAGGAGAAGTTTACATGTAAATAAAGAAAATATCTAATAAAAAAATAAAAATAAAGTGAAAAAAAAAAGAAAAAGAACTTCATTGACCTAACTTTGTCCCATTGGAATTTACCTCTTAAAGATTCCATCACCTCCTGAGAATCACGATGTCCTTTAACTCAGGACATCGGGATAACACTTAACCACAACTACCACAAGGCAAGAAGGGTGTTTGTTTTCTTATTTCACCGTTTTCAAGCTAAGGACCTCTGGGTTGAGTCCATATCCAGGTCTCTAAGACACACATATTATAGCTGGTCTTTTTGTCCATGTAGTGACTCCCCACTCTTTCTTTCCTGCTCTCCACATTTCTTCCTCTGCCTCTGATATAATTTACGGAAACACTAAACTCTAATCCCAGCTATGTGGACTTTAACATGAAATATCTTTTTCCCAACCTCTCTTCCAGCTAAATTCCTTTATTGGTTTTGAATGCTTAGAAAATCAAGTCATAGCATCCAGTTTTTCACTAAGTGTAGTAGATTTCTATTTTTTATTTTGGTAGTACAAATTTATACAATTATCAAGAACACTGATACAAATTTATACAAATATCATGAACAATTTCTATAGGGAAACCTCAGCATTTTCAAAAAACAAAGGTCACCAGACTTTTACTAACCAATCAATATGTAATAATATTTTATGTCTTTCTGCTACAAGATATTTAATATATATTGCTGATACATTAGCAATTAAATTGTATATGAAAGCATTGACATTGAGTTTGCATGACAGTTTGAACTTACTTACTAAGCCTACACAAAAACACACTAAGTTCTATAAAAATAAATGCTAACATGGTCCTAGAATTCAACATGAATTCTCCAGGTTTTGAAACTTCTTTGGTGCACAGGTGTTCTCCATGTATCCTTCACAGAACTTTTTGTGGTTAAAATAAATTAAATCAGCTTTTTGTTGTGCAGTGCCCCAAAAGCAGGGATGGTAGGACAATGTATAGAATGTTCCATATAAAATGTTCCAACAAGGATTTTCCACAATATCACAAATCCTTGCATTCATATCTTTGCTCCAATGAGACTCACCCACATCTCTGCCCTCTATACTATAAACTTAAGTTCAAAATATCATTATAACAATTGTCACATCACCATGATCAATGTAATTTACTTTAGGCTGCTTTAAAATCTTCTTTTAAAGACATAATCTGTTTATAATAAGGTGGCTTTGTTGGTAAATATGCACAAAGAAAGAATCGTTGGCTAGTATTGCATTAAGGATAAGTCTGGCAATCTCAAATAAAATATTTGGCATAGTTGTGCAAGTTAATGGTTTAAACCATAGCTCAAAGGGGTGAGTTAGGGCCCTGATTCACTAACTCCCTTTCTGTCCAGAATGTATCTCTGCTGACCTTGAGGTTCTAACCCAGTAGTTTTGAAGAGTCTTATGATTCTAGGCTCGGGAAAGCTCACAGACAGGTGATTCTTGTCCTTATTTTCATCTGAAAATGTGCTATGTTCAGGATGTTTACCTTCAATGTATTTCTTATATACCAAAGAGTACAAACCATCCTACTTAAAAATCAGAAGCATGGTGAGAGACTTCTCATAATTTTCAGTGAGTAATTGACCTGGTCACACTTAGGGTCTTAGTTGGTCTGATTCAGATCTAACAATCTATGTTTCTGTCCATATAGATTCACTCTAATTCATCACTTTCACAATTATCTATCTATCTATCTATCTATCTATCTATCTATCTATCTATCTATTTAGTTTTTCATCTGTTCTAATCTGTCTAACCAAGCCATCAATAATTCTGTTGCCTTTCATTTATCTATCAAGTGTGTATATATGTATGCCTGTATGTGGATATGTATGTGTGTATGTATATATCTGTCCGTTTGTCTGACTGACTGCTATTTGCCATCTATCTACTGATCTGGCTATCTACCTATCTATCATCTACCAACCATACCTGTTGGTTATCCCATCCATTTATCTGTATATTATACCTTTCATTTATTTTTTGCTTAAAATACTATTCATGTTTCTTTCCCCATAATATTCCTTGAAATGATTCATAAACATAAATGCTATAATCCATCAATACCAATTCCTCACCTTTATCACTCTCAAGCTCACAATTATTGCTTAAATTTAAAGAGTGCTTGGTACCCTTGCATGGATTAGTCATTTTATCCCAGAGCATAGTTTTAAAGAGAAACAAGCTCACAAATGGCAGCAGAAATTCTCTCTGCCACCTAAACAAACTAGTCTAATATCAGCGTGATACTTATCTCTGCGGGAGATAACAGCTTTGGAAGTGAAATTTCCCAGAAATGAAGACAAGGGAATGGATAAAAAGTACATCAGAGGGTATCTTATCTACATGAGCCCAGAGCCTTATGCCAAGATGTATGTCTGGAGTAATTATAATTTCTGTTCAAAGCCTTCTTAATTGGCATTGCTCAAATCTAGATAATTGACTGGGAGTGTGACCCTGCTCACACTGGTGGACTTGTTCTCCAGAGAAGAGCACTGATAGCAGGCTTTTTTGTCATCAAAGGGTGAAGAAATGTGACAATCTGGGAACTGGTTTTAGAGCCCCATCTGCTAAACCAGAGAGAAATCAAGGTTTTACAGTTCTATAAATATTTTAGTATATCCCATCATTTATGAACTGTGGCAGCTATCATAAAACGTCCCTGACTTTTGTTACAACTGCATATAAGGCCAGAAAATTGCATCTCGTGGTAAGCCATAAAACCCTAAGTAAAAGCACCGTTCCTTTCAGTATATTCTAAAAATATACAACCTCCCTGTCAGTCCATGGCAGAGTACTTACCATCCCAAGAAGCCTCTCTCTCTCTCTCTCTCTCTCTCTCTCTCTCTCTCTCTCTCTCTTTCTCTCTCTCTCTCCACCCCAATATTACCCTGGTCTTTTCAAGGCCTTTTGTATTTCAGTATCTTTGTATGTTTCAAAATAGCAGACATCACCACATAGCAGCTGAAATAGATTTCACTATGTCCCAGCACACTGTAAACAGGGGACATTTGGAAGACGGTAGGTACCATCCCATACAACCAACCTTCATTTTTTCATCTAGTGTCTAATGGTTCATGATGTGCATCTTATTTTGTCTCTAGTGAGCTGTTTTACTATTATGATAGAAAAAAGAGTTTAATTAAGAGGTAGCTGACAGATTTATGAGGGGAACATTCCCAAGGAACTATATAGAAAAACAGATACAAAGCTGAACTTGACATTAGGCTTGAAATGGAATCTGCAGATTATTTTGTCCCATTTCACATACTCATTCCCGGTTTGGTGTGTTTGTTTTTAAATGTTGAATGATGCTTTCAATCTGTATCTTGATCCTCTTAATGGCTTCAACAACAGGCAACAACTGTGAGGTCAAATAGGATTCAGTGGGGACAAACTGTTCACATTAGCACCATTTGGATACAGAGCAGAATGCCTCTCTTCTTAGCATATGACGGATGGACAGGCTACAAAGATAGCAAAACAACAGGTTCCAGCACTCAAAGTTATTTGCAGAAACCTGGATGCAGGTACAGTTAGATTCTTAGTGTAGTCTGGGTAAGTACAACATTGTATGTTTTTTAGAATTAGGCAAGTTCTTTGTTTCTTTTCTCCCTCTGTTTCTTTCCATCTCTCCTCTTTTGTTGATAGAATCCAGTGCCTAGCTTACACTAAGCTTGAGCTCTTCTGAGTTCCACCTCTATCTCACTCCTGGTTTCTCACAGACAGACCAATGTGTGATTCTCAATGCCCAAATTCCACTTGGGTGTATGTCATCCAAATCAAATGCATCTCAGCTTGCACTTCAATGTGATTTCCAATCTTCTAAAAATCTGCCTTTCTATTTCCATTTTGTCCCCTATACATAAGCCTTTCCTCCTCACAGGGAGCAAAGTCCTCCTAATACTTGAAATAGGAATGTGGGTATGAGACAATCAGAAGCAGATTTACTGCTTATGAATGTAGTTTAAGTACACCCTCGTTCATGATGGATTGCCTGTGTTCTCCTGCTCCCAGACAGAAGCAGTGTAAATAAAGTCGCACCCCGGATTTTCCTCCTGTACTCTAGAAAGTGAGTATTTGACCTGAGAAATCTCTTTCCGACCCAGACAAACTAAGGAGTGGGGCAATGACGTTCTGGGAAGGCACCTGTGGAGAGCTGACTGTGCTGCCAAAGTTGGTAGCTCCTGCTAACAGAAAGCCTCTTACTCCTCGGTATTGCCTGTCAATGAAGAGGAGGCCATGCAGATTTCTAAGAAAGTGTGATGGCTTGGGATAGTTGAGCCAAAGCTTTCTGGATATCCTGACCTGTTAAACTACATTCACAGGCTACAGAGCAGAAACATGCTAAATCACAAAATTAAGACTTATCTTGACTAGGAAAGGTCCAGAATAAATTCT
The DNA here is from genome assembly GCA_019843815.1 of Montemys delectorum. Classification (NCBI taxonomy): domain Eukaryota; kingdom Metazoa; phylum Chordata; class Mammalia; order Rodentia; family Muridae; genus Montemys; species Montemys delectorum. Next base: position 4,536 of record JADRCD010163895.1, read on the forward strand.
AATATTATGAATCAGTCCTGGAAAGCTTGCCTCTTGCTATGTAGTGAAAGTTTATTCATTCTCTCAGACTCTTAAGTTTCCTTTCTGCCAAATGACAAGACCATATGCTTAAAATACATTGTGTATAGCATTTGGGCCTACCCATACTAGTCAAATCAAAGTGCATAAGGCAATGGAATTCTTAGCCTAGGGTCTAAAACACAGAAAGAATTTAATAAATTGCAGTTTTAGTTATCATTATACACAGCACTTAGTAAGTACTCAATGGATTTCACCTGAATTGAATTGAACATGCATGTATATATTATAAAGGATTTTCTTCTACCCATTGCAAACAGAGCTTATTGAGGGAACTTCTTCTGTCGTAGAGTAAGGGTGAGACGTGTGAATGTTAACTCATGTCAGGCAGTGCTATATACCCTGCGGCATTTGCTTTACAAACTTTTTATATGGATGCTCTTATTTTTGTCACTCCCCCTCCCCCTTATTGGTAAAGACCTTTGATTTTTCAAGATCTGAATTAACTTACTTGGAACCACGAATGTAATAGAATTCCAAAATTAGTATTTGGGCCCACTATAACAAATTATGAAAGCAAACAACAAAAGACAAAAAATAAAGAAAAGAAAGGAAAAGAAAAGAAAAGTAGCCGAGTGGTGGTGGCGCACGCCTTTAATCCCAGCACTTGGGAGGCAGAGGCAGGTGGATTTCTGAGTTCGAGGCCAGCCTGGTCTACAGAGTGAGTTCCAGGACAGCCAGGGCTACAAAGAGAAACCCTGTTTCAAAAAAAAAAAAACAAAAAACAAAAAACAAAACAAAACAAAAAAGTAAAGGCATCCTACTGAAGAAATGCATCAGCATGCTGCAGTGTGTCAATATTCTGTCACAATAGGAAAAAAAACCTAGTACAGATGGAGAAGGGATAAAGGGAGAGTCAGCACACTGTTTTGTTTAAACATTGTGAAACATTTCTTGAAGGCCTTGGACGCATGCGTATAGTAACATCTCTGGTCATAAGCCAATGTCTAAAGATCCCTTCCTGTCTCCCTTGAAACCTAGTGGGGACTATGCATAGGACATAGAAGTAGCTCTAGGGTACTTCTATGCTACAGAAGAGAGTTTTAATCTGCCCCCACTCAAGTTAACAGTAAGGTAATCTGAGGGTTTTGTCCTGGTCCCTTGAAGAAGTCAAAAGCACACCATCTCAAAGCTTGCAAAATGGCCATTAATTATTTCAAGCTGAGTTCATTCAAGGAATCCGAACTTCAGAAGAGACCATTGCTACTTTTTTCTCCTGTACATAGCAAACCACAAAGGCTCTTGCCAGAGTGAAGTTCATCACATACCAAGAATGCAAAATACCCATTGTCACCAGTCCTACTTCTCTACCCCAGCCCTAAGCTGGGGATTCAGAACCTGAATAGACAAATTCCAAAGAAACATTGTCTTTTAACTTTCCATTATCCTACATTCCTCTTAACACCACCTTCAAGAGTCACTAGCTTAGTCCAAGTAGTCACTGTCCTCTCACTACCTCTCATATTTCTTATGTTCTGTAATATTTAAAGGCATCACATTCTACACAATTCTTCAGACCACCCACTTATAAAGCTTCTCATATGCATTCAAAATGAATAAAACTTATCTATTTCCTCTTCTTCATCAGCTCTTGTAATGAACTGGGTTCATATATCCAGCCAGTGAGCCACCGAACTCGTTGACAGAGAGGGTCTCTCTGCTCTATAATTCTGTCTCGTGTTTGAAGGGGAGAACATTACCAGAGACCTTCATTGACTGTGCCTTGTGCTGAGGCCCTGCTACTTCACCAGGGGGCACAAGCAAAAGCTAAGGGCAGAGAGCATCAGTAAACATAAAATCTAAGATAGTGGCTCTCCACCACCTTAATGCTATGACCTTTTAAGACAGTTCCTTGTCTTGGGGTGACCCCGAACCACAAATTATTTACATTACTACTTCATATCTGTAATCATTGCTACTCTAGTGAGTTGTAATGTAAATATTTGAAATGCAGGACCCCTGTGAAAGGGTTGGTTGACCCCCAAAGGGGTCTCAACTCAATGGTTGAGAAACCCTGTAAAGGACTTTCTCACCCTTAGAGGCATTGCTGGGTACCATTTGCTCTTGAGAGATTTTATTGTGTGGTGGGAAATTGATCAGATGGCCTTCTGACAGCTGTTGGACTCTTAATTCTACCATCCCAGGAGGGATTTCCCTAAAGGCAATGAACTTGACTGGTCCAGGCATATTCACAGTTTTAGAAACTGAGGAAAACACCTCTTAAAATTACAGAAGCACAGTCACACAAGAGTTTGTATAATCCTGGAATGCAGACTCAGTGAGTCCCTTCGCTCTTGTGAGCATGGAGTGCGTGGCCCCATCCTTATACAACACAAGGCAGAGTGGACTCTAGTGAAGGCACTGCATCTGGTAGCATCAAATATCAAACAGACTTGAATGAAAGTGAAAACTTTGCAAGAATGACAGGAGGAGGTAGAGGGAAATCAGAGTAGATCCTGCTGGATTTCCGGAGCTCTCTTTCACTCCTATGGTCGGCTCGGCCTGAAAAATTTGAAGCCCTGACAGGACCCCAGTCTTGGGGTAGAGAGTCTCCAGCTTCTTGTCTGAGCATCCCGAAGTATATCAGCCCACCTCTGTCTCTACAGTTAAGACAGCACGTAGGCCTGATAGAATAACCGTGGATGGTGGGGATTCATTTCCGAAGCAGGAAGTTGGAGAGGGAGGAAGCACGGGGCTCATATGCGTTATGGTAACTGAATCCAAGTCTGTGTTTAATCAAAGGGCACTAGGGAGTCACAACTAGGGAGGGCAGGGTCCCACAGCCAGTAATCAGCAGCAGAAGGCCACATCCAATGCTGCTCCTGTGCTTGTGTTCCTGCTCGCTGTGTCCCACATACATCTGTAGGCAGAGTGAAAGACACCATGTAGATTTCCTGTGCTTTTAAGTCCATATGCTCTCAAACCACTTGTATCTTGCAGAATTGCATACTTCACAGTTTCAAAGACAGGACAAGGTGTTACTATTTACTAAAATCAGGAACCCTTCTGAATTGGGGCCTATGACTCCAAAGGCTCTGTGATCCTCCTAGTTCATGATGTTGTTGTATAAGACCTCTGGGAGACCCTGGGATCTCCTCTCATCCATATTTGAGGTTTGCCTGGCTTAAGGAGTAACTGCCTTCATGTAAGTTATCACCTTCCTCTGTATTTTAAGGGTTCGCTAAGGCAACTTTGAATTTTGAAAGCCTGCACTGGAAGACGATCATGCTACTGTGGTGGGTAGGAAGCACCCTTCTCTAAGGGCAGTGAGGCATTTACAGTGCTTAATCTTCATCATCAGCTCAATCACCACGGAAGTGCACCTCAGAGTCCATCTCTGAGGATGTTTCCAGAAAGGTTTCACTGAGGAGGGAGATGGTCCTTGTATGTGCATAGCATCATCGGAGGGGGTGTGGTCATGGCCTGGTGGAAAAGGCAAAGGCAAGCTGAGAACTCACATTTCAACTCTGCTTTCTGACAGCAGATGCAGTGTGGCCAGCTGCTTGCCCTTTGTGCTGTCATGTCTTCACCATCCCAGACTGTACATCTTGAAGTGTGAACCAGAATAAACCTTCACTGCCTTAGGTTGCTTCATGGTTAGGTATTCAGTCACAGCAAAGAGAAACTGGACCAGAACAGCTTTCCTATGCGTCACAGAATGCTGTCTCTTATACCAACTGTAAGGTGAATTGCAGGGATATCTCTGTGCCACAAAACTCTATCTAGAGCTACTTTCCAAATGAAAGCTATGTGAAATAAATGAACTATTAGCCTATGACAATAGTAGAGTACTTGCCTTGCATGCATGAAGCCTCGACTATTCCTTGCACCTCAAAAAAACAAAACAAAACAAAACAACAAAACAAAACAAAACAAAGAAAACGAACAAAGGCAGTCAGAATGACTATGACATTAGTTTTAGGTTATAGTTCTATTCCAAGAGCAAATCTACAACTCACATCAGTTTTATTAGAGCAAGTATAGATTTGGAATAACATTCTTTAGATCTCCTATTGTCATTTTCTTTAGTCAAGCTGGTACATAACAGTTGGGAATATAACCATGTATTTTAAAATTGTGCTTTCATTATATCATTTAGTGTTTGAGAGCTGAATATGTAGAATTTTGAAGTGGATTTTTTAAATTCAGTCTTCAGGATGAATTGATGTAAGTTACAGACTTGTCCATATTCATTTAGCATCACAGTGATTTCCCATAATCCTAGCAAAAAAAATCAATGAACTGTCTTGTTCATCCATTCCTAATAATAACAGACAACATAGCACATATTAAATGTGAAGCCACGTAGGTAGGTACGATGAGACACAAGAGCAGCTTTTTTTCTTCCCTGTTGGTCATCTCATCATCATTTAAAAGTTTCCGCAGCAGAGCTGACAGTCAATTTTCCATCAAATGTGTGAACAAAGCCTTTGAGTATTTTATAACAAGTCACCCAGAAGCTCCAGAGCCATGAGGAGGTTCGGTTCACTGCTGAGAAAGCTGCTCTTTTCTGCTTTAGGGACATCCTGTTCTAGAAGATGCCTGCCGGAGCCAAGCATAGTAAAGCATAGCTTGACGCATCTGCCTATGTATTCTTCTAATACAACAAATGGTATCTAAAATATCTTTACTCAGCATGTCAGAATTAGTACTTTACTCAGTCTTATGGGGATCAGTACTTTACTTAGTCCATCCATCAGAGGACAGTACTTCACAAAGTCCTTTGGGGATTGACATATTGGATTGAGGGAACCAATTGATCATCTAATTGTATCCAGAAGGGTTTCTATAAAGATCCAACAAGCTGGAATGAGCTGACAGAATCCTATTTACACTACTGACAGGAAGGCCATTTTATTTCAAAGCCAGATAGAGGTTTGTCTTGAGGTATATTTTTTTAAAAAACAACACCTGATACATCCTTTGAAACCATAGATTGAAGGAAGATATTAAAAAAGTTTCTCTTTGTTCACTCCAATTTGTTCTTTGCTTGTAATTCCTCTTTTCATCGCAGGCTTTAATGGGAAATGGTCCTGTTCTCCCATGAAACAATAAACTGTCCGCACACCATAAACCATGGGAAGAAAAGAACACAGCAGCAAAGGATTTTAGGTTAAGGTATTGGCTTTGCTGATTTTTTTTTTAACTATATAACGCTATGTTCAGAAAACTTCTGCTCTCGCCTGTGAACCCTTCAGTGGCCCTTCAAGTCGTTCACAGCATTCAACTGAAGGGTCCCCGGGTGGCAGTAATGACCTGCAGTACTTTGCTCTGGGTTAAGATTGGCATGGTTACTTCCTTGGGACATAATTTAGTTGAGTCATGATTTAATTTCTTTTGAGGTTGGAGCTCAAGGGCCTCAAATAAGCTTCATGCCTGTAGCCCATGTTCTGTTAAAGCACACTCCAGGATAACCAAGAGATGCGCACCACACTCTCCTAATAAAACTTGCAATAGCTACCACTGACAATCTTGCTCTGCATCTGCTTCTTCCAGCGGGTACTCTTAACCTTTATGATCTGACCTAATATTGAAATATAAAATAAGCAGCCAGCTACTGATGAGGTTGTCATATATTTGACATAAGAGTAGGCTTCACATTGAGAATTCCATAGGAGAAAGAGTTTATTGATTTCCAGTGGTCACTAATGTGCCCGTGGCCATAAGATGCATGCTTTGGTTTTCAAATCTCACTGTCTCAATTTAAACTTTTTATCAGTGCTTCGGCCTGAGACTAAATGATTGCCAATCTGCATGTCTTCAGACGGTACCCAGAACCTTTGAGAATGGCGTTTCCCACTCTGACAAGCCTGCGGGTTTTTATTTAAACAAATTCTTCAACCCCAATTCCCTCCAGAGCAGCTGTTGTACCCTTTTGTTGATTGTAGTGGATGTATTGCAGATCTCCAGTTACCTCCCAGCGGACCACCCACCACAAGAAGCATTTGTCTCTAGCACAGAGGCCCTAGCTGCCTTGCGCCTCCTGGAGACTGGGCAGAGTCCTGTGTCTCAGCGGACTCCACCAACCAGCTCTGTCTGTGCTTTTTCCTGACACAGAACAAGCTAATGAATCCCATCATCTAACAGGAAAATAATTAGGTGGTAAAAAAAAAAAAAAGGAAGAAAACATCCCATTGTTCCTTTGTGCAGGAGGTTGACAGCTTCCAGACGTGGAGATCTGTGATATGAAACTGTTGCAAGGGGTCAAGGGATTTGACACTGGGAAGAACAGAGCGCATTGTGAAATGCACAGGTGAAGCATTCAGGAGAGTGAGCGCCTACACTCACAACCTTGAGCCTGCCATTCCTGTTGATGCACATTATTCCCACAGTATAGACTCTCTTGGGAAGGAGGCAGCACTTGAAAACGCTTTTTGCGCTGCTAGGTTTATCATAATGTAAAGGCAAACATGTGGCTCAAAAGCAGCACATCACATCGCAGCAGCAATATCGAATCCAGTCCCTTAGCTTAAATTCTTTCCTTACGTAACTACACTACCAGAATAATGTGATGATAGCCTCCCTTGCATTCCAGTTCTGCCTTACCTCTTCACCTTAAAGAGAGAGGATTCTGTGAATTTCACGAATCGAGTGCTGTGTTAGTGGATATAAAATCAAAAAAAAAATTCATACTTCGTAGTTATCACTCATCATAAATTATAAATACACTCTAATTTTGAAAAGTGAACATCCTGTAAAATATATAAATATATAAATAAAACAAAAAAAATTAAATTTGCTGTGCTATTTCTTTCTTCAGTAACCCAAGAGTACATGATCCAATGAATCTCCTTTAGATGGAAAAGAGCTATATGTAATATCTGATCTTCAACTCGACATTCAGGACCACTGAGACAACTGAGTCAGTAAAGGCACTTGCACAAAAGCCTAGTGACATAAGTTCAAGCCCCCAAACCCACATAAAGGTGGAAGGAGAGAACTGACTCCACAAAATTGCCCTGAATTCCCCATGGGCGCCTTAGCAAGCACAACCTCCCAACATGCATCATGCACATGCAAATTAATAATAAATGATTATCTGTTGTTGCTTTATCTTCATCACCTACACATATTATTTTAAAGGCAACAAAATTGTACTGATTTTTATAAAACAAAGAGAAAAGAATCATAATAAAGCTTAACATCGGTGCTTCATCTGACTTCAATCATTCCGGTTTTCCTTCATCACCATAGCAACGTTATTCTTTAACAATTATATAAATTCAAAACAAATACCCCATCACTGAGCCGAAAACACTGGGTTGTTAAATCTGTGTTATCCTTTAACTACTTATACCCTAGGCCACTTACCAGCTCCATGCCCAAGAGAAGCAAAGTGACACTTTGTCAACTTCCTGCTTATTCCTGGGATTCTGAACCATCATTTCCAACACACACAGGATGAACGTACACTCGGAACCCGACGCACATTCACATGCCACTGCTGTACTTTCTGCTTTTAGCACCACCTGGGGAACCATCTCAAATGAGTACGTTCTCAGTTTTTATGCACAGCCAATAGACAACAAACATGTGAATGTATACACAAGCCGTAATTCTCCAGATGAATAGAATAAAGTCAGGCAAACAGCTCTTGTAGCCAGTAGTCCAATGAAGAAACAGACCCCATGGTTTCCAGGGCAGGTCCGCACTCAATATTCCAAAAGAAACCACTGCTCTGAATCCTAAAAGAGAAAACAACAATAAATTGCTCTTTCCTGTTTACTGAAGATAATTTAAGTAAAATAACTCATTATATACACATTGCTTAGAGTATTTCCCCTAATATGTGTCGCTGTTGCTCATAGCGCTAATACTCTGTCTGCAGGATTTCACTGACAAGCTGTAAAACTGGTTATTTTTCCTGTTCTGTTTTTGTGTTGGTTGTTCTTTGGCCTAATTAACATAGAGCCAGGTGGATATACTATGGAAGTATCTTGGGTGGCATTGCCGAAACACGTATGTTCACGATACACACGAGTATGGCTGCAGATGTACCATGCAGCATGTATGGAGGTAAGAACCTCAGACAAGGGCTCTTTGTGGTTTAGCTGCAGGATCTAGCAGGCAAAATGCCTCAAGAGCTCTGAGGCATTACCCAGTCTCACCATGGAAGCACAAGCGTTACAGATAGGAGCTACTGCTCAAGGATTTCCATGAATGTTGGTGATCTGAACTCATACCCTCCCTTTAAGAACACAAGCGTTTGCCCACCGAGCCAACTCATAAGACACAGATTGGGCTTTTGGTTTACTTGTTTTGGATTTACTTTCCGATGATATTGAGGATTTAAAGTATACTTAGACAGCTTTGAAAGTGTTGTAATATAAAATAACTCATTGACATTTTGCCTACTGTTTGATTAGTTGGGTTCCTTTGCCTGCTGACCTGTAGGAGTTTTGCATGTAGCCAGAATGAATAATTTATTGGATATAGAAGTTCTGTTACACCATCCCCTTTCTGTAGCTTACTTTTAACTTCCAGTTGTGTCAAATTTAAACCCGTACTTTATTTTTAAATTGCTACCGTGCTTGCTGTAAGAAAAAGAGATTAAAATTGTTCATTTTTGTAAGCTGTCTAATTGATTCAGAATAATTTCCTGCAATGATATTTTATTCTTTCCCACACTGCTATCTGCCCTTTTTTACAATTCCCATCACCGTATGTGCCAGTGTGTCCCTGGGTGTTCTGCTCCATTTCCTATATCCCCAGCAAGGCCACTGTGATCTCCTTACTACAACAGCCTAGCAGGCTTTCCCACTGGCCAACCATCTGTTCTGTACTTGCTCACAATACTTTCTTACTCATCCTTTATTTCTTGATAGATTTGAATGAGCATATCATTCAATACTCACACATTAATTTAAAAAAAAAAACAGCAAAAACCTTGAAGTATAATTTTCCTCCACATGTCAATCTTCTTTAGGTTTTCCTCTAAATTTTAAAACATGCCATACAAACTTTCTTTTAGAATTATTCATTTATTTTATGTATAGGAATACGCTGTTCTCAGCCACACCAGAAGAGGGCATCAGATCCCATTACAGATGGTTGTGAGCCACCATGTGAGTACTGGAAATTAAACTCAGGACCTCTGGAAGAGCACCCAGTGCTCTTAACCTTTGAGCCATCTCTCCAGCTCATAAATTTTCTTCTTAAATGTGTATTTCAAAACAAAATTCCCATGCTTTCCAGAATTTATTATTACTGTTGTTAAGGCATATGTGTGTATTTGACTCTCTCTCTGTGTGTGTGTGTGTGTGTGTGTGTGTGTGTGTGTGTGTGTGTGTGTGTATGAAATCCAGGATTGTGTGCATGACATACAAGAAAGGTGCTCTAGCACTGAGCTTCGGCCCCAGCCCTTTGACTACACCTTTAGATTTTCACATTTGTGTCCATTCATGCAGACATGTGAGTGTAGCCAAGTTTTTCTACCTGAACCATTCATTGTCAGACCTTGCAAACTTCACTAATAAAATGTACCAGTGTATTGGTAGATCACGTGTGCTATTATGTCATACATATTCCTACCTAGCCTTTTCCTTTAGTGCTTTCTTGTTTCACTGAGATCCCCACTGAAATGCAAATCACAGTCATAGTGAGCTCTCTTGAGTATTGCTGGGCCTCGGCAAGGGCAAGGCACGTCACTATCAAACCCGATTCTCCGTGCATCAGGTTTTCGTTACATCCATCAAGCAATGCTGTAAAATCTTCAGGGTAGGAATGGTTTTCACTTGAATGGTGTTACGTTTAACCAAATTTCTGGATGCATAGAAATGATTATATATATATATATATATATATATATATATATATATATTTCATTAGTATTAGCTTGCAATATTAATGCTAAGCCAAATTTCTTGCTGAGAAAAACCAAAAAGTTTGTGCCGCTCCTGGTGCAGCCTCACTGTGATGAGTGTGCATGATGATCCGGGTGCAGTGTCACTGCATGGAGTCTCCACAATGCTCCTGGTACAGCATCCTTGTGACGAGTCTCCATGATGCTCCTAGTGCAGTGTGTGATGTGTCTTCATGATGCTGCTTTGCAGTTACTGATATTTCTTCTCTATTCCTGATTTTATACAAGTTGTGTCACTATGAAGTGCCTCTTCTTTGTCAGAAACCCTGTCTTAAACCGCTTTGGGTGATATTAGTGTTTAGTTAATGTCCAAATATATTTTTTATTTTAAAATCCATATGAAATTTGCCCTTTGATGATGTTGAATAACTAATTGCTATAGATGTTCTTAACTAAGTTATGTGTTGCTTTATAATGAGAATATATTCTGAGGTAAGTAATCTTAAGTGCTATGGTCATTCTGAGGGCATCATGGAATGCATAAACAGTGACTGTAGCATCACCAGGCTATGCAATCCTTCAGGAGCACCACATGATGTGCCATCAGTAGTTGTTGCACATAAAATGGCAACTTGTGAATTCATCCAGAAAACTGTAACATTGTGTATACTTCTATCTTGTGTCAGATAAAAAGTAAAATGTTACAGCTGACTAAATGTAATATCTTAGATATTAATACCCAACTACCACGCTGAATTCCTAGTCAATAAACCTTCATAATATTAAATGTTGTTTTAAAATGTTATTAAATATTATCAAAGAGTGAATATTATGCAGGAGTAAAGAGAATTTAAATAGATGTTATGTACTAGGAGGAGAAAATGAACAAAGGGAAAAGAAACAGTAGCAGATATTAAAGAGATGATGACACAGCCTGAGAAAGGAAAGTATCCTGTCAAAGTGGTCAACATCCTACAAACTGGAATGTGTTCACCCTTTCATTGCAAGAGTTGGAATTAGTGTGAGAACTCTCATGTAGCATGTAGCACTTAGACAATGGTTTCTGAGCATCATTGTGCAGCACCAGTGAATCCCCGAGTTGCTAAGCTAAAGAATTCTCATTCGTGAGGTAAACTTAGCAAACTGATATTTTAACTGGATCCCCAGTTCCTCTTTCAGCCTCTATGATGTCTTCACTTCAAAGAACACTGGCATAGGCCTTGCCTGGAGTCACAGAGTCATGCAAGACTCCACGGATGGGTAAAAAGTCAGAGGGTAAAGGATCTCACTCGCAGTTACTAAGGAGAGAGATAAAAAATAGAACAACAAAAATCATCCTCCATTTCTAGTACTGTCTGAGCATTGACACTGCCCCCACATCCCAAGAGGCTAAGGGCTTCAAAAGGAAGAGAATAACAGGTATGTGGCAGAAAGGGTCACCAGGCCATGTCACAGTGGCTGGCAGGATTCATGCTACTTTAGAGTATCTCTATTACTCTATAGCCAAAGTGCTTGATCTCACAAAGGATTATGTTTGATCCGCTAAATGAAAGCAATAACATGTATATATTTTCATGACTCTAAAACTACAGAGCTGTTTTTCTTTCTTTTATTCTTATGCCACTTTCCAAAATTGTCTGGTTTTATAATAGTTTGTGAGTCTATATGTATACATAACTGGGCTTTGAAACCCAATTCTTCCCTTGTAATCTGTTATATAAATCAATCCATCCATAGAATACTTCTGTAAAATCAATGTCAAAAAATGAGAAACCTTACGAGGAGGCTTCTGTAACTTGAGAACAAATCCTTAGGGTGGGTTAGGCTGAGGCTCAAACATAGATTTTTTTTTTTAATCTGCAAATTCTCCTTCCTCTTTGCCCTCTATAGCACCATCTTCCCGCACTGCATTGGACGTCTTTAAAGGTGTCTAAGACATTAACCAAGAAATATATTTGTTCTGTAAAGACCATCCAGGGGCAGTTGTATCTTATGCTGCCTCCTCTTAGGGCAAAGAGAACTGTTCAACTCTTTGCTGACTTTGGGCCTAAACTGCTTTATCTCTGAATAGGATGCTATCCGAGATGAGTTGGTACTGAGGGTTACAAGCTATGTGATGTGAGTTTCAGTGGCAGCACAGAGCTCACTAGCTGTTGGCCACTCTTCTCTTCCTTCAGTAAGAAAGAGCGCTTAGCTGGTTGTGTTTCTAGAGTTCTCCTGTGTCGTTAGCTAAGCTAGAACGATTTGTTTTACTAGCAGCTTGGGCAATGGAGTCTCCTAGGCTACAGTGTTGATTTCCAGACATTTTGCAGTTTCTAGCTGACCACCTGCAGAGTGTCTTCTATAAATCCACAAGGAAACATTGTAACAGAATAGTGCACATGGAAGACATTTTCAGGATAACAATGTACCCTCTGCATTCAATGTGTAGGAAATCTGTCATACATGAACTTGGGGTTTGTGTGTATTTTTCTGTATTAGAATTGAATGCAAAAGAGTCTTAGAAATTGGTTTGTCCCTCTTAATTGAACTTATACATTGTGAAATGGTTTTTCAAAGTTTAGAAGCTCCTCCATGTTCTCAAGAAGTGTCATAGCGTTGTTGAGTCCAGTTTGGTAAAAACTACGACCTTCACTTACTAAACACTGATGAAAATTGATTTTGAAGGTGTAGAAGATTTAAATATTTTTTATTTTAAAATTAATGTTTAGCTAGACTCAAAAGTAGTCGTCTTTATTTTTGGTTCCATGCCTACATAGCATTACACCATGTTCTGATTTTCACGCCCCACTCCCACTGGCTTTTCCATCTCTCCTTGTGTCGCTTCACAGAATGTTCTCGTCTACAAAGTGCATAGATTTTAGTAGAGTTGCAAAAAAAAAAAAATTAAACTCTTACAATGTTTAATGTCAGTTTACAAGTCTGTGCTTGGTCACACTCGTAGCTATCCTTGGCTGTATTTGGCCCATAGGCTTCAGACTTAGAAATGGCTGCAAATATAGACCTTTCTAGATTCTATGGTCTTCTTTCTATACTCGTGTCCTTAGAGCAAAGGAGAATGTGTTGGAGAGAGAGAGAGAGAGAGAGAGAGAGAGAGAGAGAGAGAGAGAGAGAGAGAGGAGTCTTTGTGTAATTTTAAATCTAGACCCCATATATAAAAGACAACCTGATGTTTGTGTTTCTGAGTGGCTCATTTCTCTTAGAATCATGACCCCTATGTTGTAGTGTTCTTACTAAGACATTCATAACTTTAGCATACAGACTGATTCTACAGTGGCTGTCCCAGGATCCATTATCTACTGTTCACATCTTTTTTTTTATTAGATATTTTCTTTATTTACATGTCATACAATATCTCCTTTCTCAGTTTCCTCTCCAACCCCGCCCCAAAAAAACAAACAAAAACAAGAACAAATCCCTGTACCCTCCACCCTGCCCCCTGCTCACCACCCCACCCTCTCCTGCTTACTGGCCCTGGCATTCCCCTACACTCAGGCATAGAGCCTTCAGAGGGTCTCTCCTCCCATTGATGACCGACTTGGCCATCTTCTGCTATCCATATGCTGCTGGAGCCATGAGTCCCACCATGTGTACTCTTTGGTTGGTGGTTTAGTCCCTGGGAGCTCTGAGGGTGCTAGTTAGTTCATATTGTTGTTCATCCTAAGGGGCTGCAAACCCTTCAGCTCCTTGGGCCCTTTCTCTAGCTCCTTCATTGGGGACCCTGTATTCAGTTCAATGGATAGCTGTGAGCCTCTACTTCTGTATTAGTCAGGTACTTTCAGAGCCTCTCAGGAGATAGCTATATCAGGCTGGATTGTCCTTCTTCCAGTCTCTGCTCCATGGTTAGTCTCTGCAACTTCTTCCATGGGTATTTGGTTCCCCCTTTTAAGAAAGAATGAAGTGTCCACATTTTGTTCTTCCTTCTTCTTGAGTTTCTTGTGGATTGTGGATTGTACTTCATGTATTCCAAATTTCTGGGCTAATATCCACTTATCAGAGAGTGCATACCATGTGTGTTCTTTTGTGATTGGGTTACCTCACTCAGGATGATATTCTCCAGATCCATCCATTTCCCTAAGAATTTCATAAATTCATTGTTTTTAATAGCTGAGTAGTACTCCATTGTGCAGATGTACCACACTTTCTGTATCCATTCCTCTGTTGAGGGACATCTGGGTTGTTTCTAGTTTCTGGCTATTATAAATAAGGCTGCTATGAACGTGGTGGAGCATGTGTCCTTATTACATGTTGGAGCATCTTCTGGGTATATGCCCAGGAGTGGTATAGCTGGGTTCTCTGGTAGTACTATGTTCACATCTTTTTCTTGTTTCCCTAGGTGAGAGTGGACATGAACTTGCTGCAGGATGTAGTGAAAATTTCACGACAATCCTTGTTTTGCCTCAGGGCACAACTCCATCTTTCTCAAAGACCAACTTGGGTTTTCCACCTTTGATACCTGTGTTCTCTATTTCCATTTTAATCAGTGTGCGTGGATTATATGAAATAATGAGCTTCCTAGTGGTATTCAAGTTGTCCTCACCCTCTCATTGCTCAACCCCAATCCCTACCTTTCCTGATGCCCCCATGCACTTCCATGTTTTATTTTTAAGATTCTAGAAATTTAAGACGCTAGATTGAGATCTAAAGACAAAAGCATATGATGTTTGTCCTTCTCGTTCTGATCTTTCAGACTCTGGAGAAGGGAGTAACCGTGATGGAAGGCAATAAGCTAAGGTTGAATCCACCCACACCCTGCAATAAGAATGTCACCCAGGGCTCCTATGGAAAAGTTGGGGACCCCAGAGGGGATGGCAACTCCACAGGGAGACCAACAGAGTCAACTAAGTTGAGTTCTTGGCGACTCCCAGAGACTGAACTATCAACCAAAGAGTCAGCGTGGGCTGGACCCCCGCCACACATACTAGTGGATTTGTAATTGCATCTTCCTGTGGTTCCAAACAATTGGAAGCAGGGGCTGTCTCAAAATCTATTGTCTATGTGTGGAATACATTCTCCTAGCTGAGCTGTCTTATCTCAGTAGAGGATGCTCCTTGCCCTGCAGAGACTTGATGTGCCA
>JADRCD010163900.1:0-16317 GCA_019843815.1 Montemys delectorum
GAATGTGGGGTCCCTAACAGAGCAGTTAGAGAAGGGACTTAAGGAGTTGAAGGGGTTTGCAAACCCATAGGAATAACAACAATATCAACCAACCAGACCCCACAGAACTCCCGGGGACTAAGCCATAAACAAAGGAGTACAGATGGCTTCAGCTGCATATGTTTCAGAGGATGGCCTTATCATGCACCAATAGAAGGAGAGGTCCTTAGTCCTCTGAAGGCTTGATAGATACCCCAGTGTAGAGGAATCATGCGCAGAGACTTGGGAGTGGGTGGCTTGGTAGAGGAATACCCTCATAGTATCAGAGGGAGGGAGGATATGGTAGGGTGTTTCCGTGAGGGAGGGAAACCCAGAAAGAGGATAACATTTGAAATGTAAATAAGGAAAATATGCAATAAAAAATAAGAAATGTAAATAAAGAAAATATCTAATAAAAAAATTGAACAGGACAAAAAAGAATCACAAGCTCATAGCTCCTTAAATTATCATTATATTAATCCTAGATATATGAGTCCATAGCTTGGGACAACAAATTTTGTTATAAGCTTATGGGGATAATAAGTTGTATTAATGATTTAAGATCAACATCTCAGTGTGGTTCTAAATCCTAATATAAACGCCTTCTTAGCAGGAATAGAGAAATTGGGCCTTAGAATTGCATGTTTATCTTCTCGGAAACTTCAGTTTATGTCTTTAACGTCCCAAATTAGATGGTCTTGAAATGTCGCATTTAAAGACCAAAAAATTTGAACTTTAAATTTACTCCTGCCAGCTTGTTATTCTGTTTTGTCTCCATAGGAGGGTTTTGGGGAAGGATACCTGGGGTTGATATTCAGGACTTGTGTTAGCAGTCTGAAGTCAGAGACTTAGCAGTGCTCTGTGATAGATGGAGGACTCCAGCGTCTTTGCAGTTTGTCTTGTTTGTAAATCACATTCAGAGCAAACAACGTCATAATACATGTTCTTTAATGAAGCCTTTTTAGAGAGAGAAAACAGAACAACAAAACCTACCTTTTTTTCCTCAGTAATCATGCCACCACCACAACTGTGTGTGCTTAGGAGAAACTTGCACTTGGATAGTTCAAGATCATCTGCTTTACACTTTATACTGAGCCTTAGGGTCTTCCAGCCAACCCAGAACTTCAGTTTGCTGGTGCTGGAGACAATTAGATGCTGATTGTTCAATTCTAATGTTCCACGGATTCAGGAGTATGAGGTTTTATGTGCTTTCTGCACATACAGTACATTATCTCTCTGTTATCCTTCAGTATCAACCTCGAGTTCTGGACATTGGTATTTACAGGAGGTGATTATGCCCATTCTTCCTTTCCACAGAGCAAGAAAGTGCTGAAAGCGTTAGCTGATTAGTATAACATTGTAGAAACTGAAAATAGTGTTTCCATGTCCCTCTTCTTCATCTATGCTTTTCCCACCCTTTGTTCCACTACTGGTTTAACTCTTAGGACAAGTTACACAGGCAGACTCTGGATTGTCACTTTTTGCCATTGGGCAGAGAAAGCAGAGAGTTAATCCCAGTGATTACGATCTGCAAAGGATGGTTTTTACAAAAGCTGAAGCAACTCATATCCTCTGAGGACACCTCTAAGTGAGGCATGGCAAAAGTCCAGAGCATTGTTCTAGGAAATTCCTCAATATCGAAATACAAGAACAATCACAATAACAGCTCCCAGGCTGAATTAAATATCTATATTTTGACTATAAAAATTAACCACATTACCAAAGTGTTTATATTTGGTAGGTACATCATTATCTTATTAAATGTTCACTGCAATTCACAGTTACAGAGAGTGTTCTTCCTACTTTTCAGGAGGATTTAGGATGTTCCCTAACTTGTCTATGTAGAGAGAAAAAGCAGTTACAAGCAAGAGAAACTAGAGGTGCATGGTTAAAAAAAAAGAAAGCTGAGAAGAAGTAGATACAATAAGGGATTTGTTTGAGGATCCTGAGACTGTCACAGGAAAGAAGCCTTTAATTTATCCCAAGTAATGAGAAAAAACATTTTTTTTGAAAATTCAGGGAATCATATTTAAATTGGCTTAGAGATTTTAGTATTTTTTTACACTGGAAAGATAAAAATTGAGGAGGCACATCCATAAAATATGTATCTTATACTATTTCATGCATAGAGGAAAATGCTAAACA
This sequence comes from Montemys delectorum, assembly GCA_019843815.1. Classification (NCBI taxonomy): domain Eukaryota; kingdom Metazoa; phylum Chordata; class Mammalia; order Rodentia; family Muridae; genus Montemys; species Montemys delectorum. The sequence goes on from JADRCD010163900.1 coordinate 2,164, forward strand.
AACCTATGGACTTAGCCAGAAGACATGGTGGGCATTAGGACGTCATCCAGGTCATGCAAAAGTCTCAAGATCATGTCAGGAAGAAGTTGGAGTAGCCTGGATGCTGCATGGGCGTTAACCACAGGGTACACCCCCTAAGCAGCGGATCTGGTCTTCTGTATCTTCTCACAGGAGTGTGTGTGTGTGTGTGTGTGTGTGTGTGTGTGTGTGTGTGTGTGTGTTGGGGGCACAGAGAACATGAAGTCTTTGATTATCTTTAGGAATTACAAAATCATAACTTTAAAATATGAAGCAAGGACCCAGTATCTTAATCACAATGTCCTCTGTCCTATTATGATGTGAACTAAATGCGACATAAGATTAAAGCACTAGATTTTTTTCCTCCTAGTTTGAGTCTCTTTCAGGTAGGAAACTTGTACAGGGGGAAGAGCTACTTATTTCCTTCAGGGAACATTTTCCTTATCTTTCCCCATCTTATCAATCAAGTCCTCTGACATCTTTGGGATAAATCTGGTAAGGTGATGTTCTAATGAGATTTTCAACGCCACTAGTCTGGCAGTGCCCTGAGAAGCTGCTTCTGACTTGGGGCAGATGCCACAGGCATATTCTTTGTCTTGCGTGGTTCTTACTTGCAGGACTCTTTTAATGATGATAAAAATCATGTTCAAATTTTTGGTTCTTTCTTCCCCAGCCCCTGAGAATTCAACGTAGCTCTTGACATATTGCTTTTGCTTTTCAAAAATGTATTTTTGAGATTATAATGTAATTGCATCATTACCTTTTCCCTTTCCTCCCCCAAATACTCTCCCATTCACTGCAGCTTGCTCTTTTACAAATTCATTTTTTGTAGTTATTTATTCACACATACACACACACACACACACACACACACACACACACACACACACACAAACACACAGTCACACCGGGTACCATACACACAATTAAGAGATGTGGGGATGAGGAAGACAACCTTTTGAAGGAAAAAGTGGGATGGAGAGCAAGGTGTCATGGACTCTTCCCTGTGACTCCTCAAAGAGTCTGTTTTATAAGGCATCAGATATGTGATTGCTCCCAGAACACTGGTGAGACAGCAAAAAGGAACCAAGGACAAGGTGATGGTTATTTGCTTCCGTCATTTTCACAGAAATCCTAACAGGTGACGATGCCCCTCACTCCCCTGCCCCGACTGTTCTGAGTTACTTCATCAAGTAGAGCTTTCATTTGGGTACAGTGAAGGTGTGGTGAGATATGATTGGCCAAGGATTTAGGGACTTGGTTTTTGGCTCAAATACTGTATATAAACTTATGTGCTCAGAAATCAACTTAGATCAGCATCCGGCTGCTGGTCTCTGAAGTCTTATTTTCCGAGATTCTGTCACCTCTCAACCCCCATCCTCAAACCTGTTCCCACAAAGAGGGAGTAGAAAGATTGTAAGAGCCAGAAGAACAAAGCTTTTTTTTTTGAAAGATTATGTCCCCTAGAGATGAGATAATACTTTTGCCATGACTTTTGGTGTCCCATGAGAATAAAACGGGCTTTTTACTGTGGCTTCTCCTATTAGATGTGTACATGGATCTCATCTACTGAAGTTATCCATGGAGTCTGAGATTTAGTTGGTTTTGAACATATGGGTTGGTTTTGAACACATAGTTGGTTTCGAACATAAGAAACCACAGCACTTTAGTTCATTAGATCAGACATCAGTGGAGCACACCAATGAATTTCAAAATATCAGAAAATATTTCTTCTCAAATTGTAGGCAATACCCTCCTGACCCACTGAGAGTTGGGGATAATCAAAATTTTATTACTTCTAATAGAATCACCAAGAATTAGTCTATCTTAATTTCATTTTATACCTATGATGCAGTAAGAGATCTCATGTCAGTAGTCTCATGTAAATTTCACATATTCCTTATTAAATGTTCTGTGAGAATTTTATTCTTAAATACATTGAAATACAATCATATCCATCCTCAATCCCAATTTACTCCTCCAGATTTCCCCAACACATTTCCCTTCCAACTTCATGACCTTTTATTAGTTTAATAACCTGTAATTCAATGTCTTACCCTTAAGGAGCAAATCTCTTTCCCTGAAGTCTTTGTTTTGTAATGAAGCACTGACAATATTCCAATTCCTAAGCTGGACAGTTTCATGGGACAGATTTAAATCCTTAGAACATACAGGGAAAACCAGAGGAGAAAGCAGTCTTCAGAACAGAGTCTGTGATGCACAGCCAGTCTCAGACTGAGATTACAGAACAGAATCTTATATTATGGAGTTCTAGTTGCCAGGAAACCAGTAGTTACAGAATATTCAGCATTTTTTCCCTCAGACCAAGTCAGTAGCCAGTAGGGGGCAAAATGGTCCCCTTTATTCACTATTGAAATATTTTTATCTCAACATTTCTTCTAAATGTATGACATGCAAATATATGTGTATACACTGTATGAGAGTAAAGTGTATCACACAGCTCTGCCCAGACACACAGGCATTTCCCATTCTGTATAGAATGAAGCAGGAGAATGACATTATTTTCATTTTTATGAAGCCGTGCATAGGGTCAGTGGACTAATAAATGAAATCTGAATTATTCAACACTCTGTATCATTCAGATCTTTAAAATCAATGCTGAGGGAATAGTAGAAATGTTTCAACCCAAGCCAAACCAATAGAACTGTCTCCTTTGTCTCTTTCACTTTTAACCATTTACTTTTATTTGAGATTTTGGATTCTGGGTGAGTTTCCATACATTTCTCTAACAGTCATAACACACATTAATAATTTATGGGCTTGAAGTATGGAGTGTGCATGAGAAGGTACATTTTACACAGAGCCTAATCACACAGAAACCTCTTCAAGTTTCCCAATCCCTCCCGCTGAGTTAGGCAGGAGTGAACTTAGCAACCTGTTGTATTCCTAGCCATATCAGTGATTTCATGATCTGTTAGGTGGGGATGAGAATTCTGCTACAGTTTCAATAAGCAAGCACACACTTACTCACTAGCCATTCACTAAACAGGCATGCATTTACCTACTGGCTACTTCTTGTTCCCAGCACAAATCGCATGGAGAAAATGGAACTCACTCTGAAATGTAAGTTATTCATTAATTTTCCTGTTTCCTCTGGATTTTGCTTCTGACTTCATCCCTATAGAGAACATTCTTTGTTTTATTTCCAACTCTAACTTTTTGAAATAAAAATATTCATATCTGTGGAGAACTGTATTTCTGGGGAAGAAAGCATGTTATTTTCCTGGTTAACTTCTTACAAAACCTTTCTTCCAGAGACAAGTGCAGAGGAAAAGCTTTTAATCTGATGCATTTTCTAGCATGTCAGCCAAGTAGAAGGACACCGTTCCATGCAAACATGCCCTACATGGTATAGATTTACATTACTTTAACAATGCCATACTCTAAGAACCGTCACTAGGGTTTGACTGGGCCATATAGTATGTGCCAGATTGTGTTTTAAGGATCTTAAATATAGTATTTTACACATGAGGAGTCAGGGGCCCTGAAAATTTAAGTAACCATCCAATACCCAAACAGCCACTAAAGGACAAGCCAGATAGATTTCAGTTAAGAGTGTCTTCAGGAGCTTAGACTATACACCCATTCCTCTTCATGCTTGGGCATGGTGCTGCCCCACAAATCATATAATGATATGGATCCATTTCTTTACTAACAAAATAAAATAAATATGCATTTTGGGTATTCCTCAACATGAAAATTGAAATGGTTTGGAACTTGGCTGAGTGTTTTTGCATCTGACAATGAGCAGTAAGCACACAAATGGTATTTTTATGCAGTCCTAAAAGACACATCCATATTCACTGGGGCAGGGACCTAGGAGTTTACATTGTTCTAAAATTCCCCAGGAGATCCAGATTCAGCGGCTTTTCAGATGAGCCACTGGGAATATAATGAGTTTGGAGCAAATCTCTGGAAAAATATGCCCATAGCCACACAATAATCTAAGAGTCTGGCAGTGAGCCACAAGCCTCAGATGGATGTGGGCGGTAATTAGTTTGACTGGAGCCCCTTTAAAATGTTCATCACACTGTTGGTTCCAAAGTAGCATACCTTGTCCCTGCGGAGTAGCAGCCTTGACTGCCAGTTTTATAGTGTCTGCTCCTATCTTGGTCACTAGGGCGGTCTGCTGCTCACAATGGGCACTCAGTAAATACTGGAAAGTGGTAGATAAACAGGAAGTCAGCTCTGTCTTGGGAGATTCTTTTGCAGCTCTGGCTCTTGGAATGCTCACATCCAGCGATGAGCTACATCACTGCCTGCTTCTGTTGTTTCATTGAGAAATTTAAACTGAGTTGTGAGGAGCAAAGACTAAGTGGAGTTCTCTAAGAAAGGCAGAGAACAGCAAGTATTACACTGATCTTCTATTTCCCAGGTCAACCTAAGAATAGGACATTGATTTGTGACATGACCACCAAGACTAGAAAACCTTCCCTTCTTCGGAGGCTGTCTATCTCATCTCCCCGGTTTCCTCCATTCTTTTTCATTTCATTTGTTCTTTCCTTTCTTCCCTTCTGTTCCCCTTTTAGTCCTTCTTTTGTTCACTTTCTTTTTTTCTCATTTCTTATAATCATACCAAAGCACACATTATTTTATGAACACGCAAATGATTCTCACCTAAATAATATATGTAGAAATATTTTTAAACTGTAAACATAACTTAAAAGTCATGGAGAGACTAGGGATACAAAGGACATACCTATATGTGATAAAGGCAGGCCTATAAACATCATCTTAAACAGGAAGAAACTCATAACATTTCTAATAAAGTCATGAATAAGAAAAGGATATGCCCCTCCTCCCTCTAATTATTTAATATAGTAGGTGAAGTTTTAGATAAAGCAGTAAGAAAATTGAAGGAGAGCAAAGGGCTACAAGTAGGAACAGAAGAAATAAGTATTCTTATTTGCAGATAACATCATTTTATACATAAAAGACCCTAAAAACGCCACTAAGAAACTTCTACAAATGAGAAATATTTTCAACAATGTAACAGGATATGCAATTGACAGATGAAAATGAGTAGCCTTCCCATATACAAAAGACAAATATATTGAGAAAAGAATTAGAGGAACAGTGCCTTCCATGATTGCAACAAAAATTATCTTGGAATAACTTTAACCAAGCAAGTGAAAAATATAGAAGAAAGAAATTGAAGATATCAGAAGATGAGATTATCTTTCTAGTTTGTGGATCAGTAAAATTGATAATGGTAATAGTAGCTATCTTACCAGAAGAAATCCACAGATTCAATGCAATCCCCATCAAAATTCCAAAAATTCCAACATAACTCTTCATAGAAATTATAATATAGTTATTTAATTTCATATGGGAACCTACACACTAAACCAGGATGACTAAACCAATCCTGACTAATAAGAGAACTGTTGAAGGAATCACCATTACAGATTTCAAATTTGCACTACACAGCTATAGCAATAAAAACAGCATGATATGGGCGTAAAAACATATATGTTGATCAATGGAATAGAATATAATTGAAGATTCATGTACAATTCAACACACTTCCAGACATCTGATTTTTATCAAAGAACCTGAAGATTGGTACTGGAGAAAAAAATATTGTCTTGTATTGGTCAAACTAGATAGCTACACATACAAGACTGTGAATGTTTATGATCCTGTGCAATGGATCAAGGACCTCAATATAATGCTTGGTACCCTGAAATAGAAAAAAATGTAGAGAAGAGTTGAGCTTATTTGTACAGAAAAGAACTTTCTGAATATGACGCCAATAGCATAGCATTAATAAATGGGACCCCATGAAGCTTAAAAGCTTCTGTATGGCAAAGGATATCCTCATTTGAACAAAGTGACAGTCTGCAAAATAGGAAAAAATACATTACCATTTGTAGATCTGATAGAGGGTTAGTTAGAATATACAAAGAACTAAAGCCAGGTGGTGGCGGCAGCACATGTCTTTAATCCCAGCACTTGGGAGGCAGAGGCAGGCAGATTTCTGAGTTCGAGGCCAGCCTGGTCTACAGAGTGAGTTCCAGGACAGCCAAGGCTACACAGAGAAACTCTGCCTCAAAAACAAACAAACAAACAAACAAAAACTAAAAATAAAAACTGATCAAGAAAACAAGTAAGTTAACTAAAAATAGAAACAGAAGATCAATAAAACAAATGACAGTACATACAGTTGAAGATGCAGGAAAAGACTAGTGATTTATTGATGGTGGGAATGCAAACTGGTACAGTCGGTATGAAAATTGAAATGATGGTTCCTTGGGATGCTGGGAATAGTTCTATCTCAAGATCCAGCTCTATCACTGTTGGGTATATACTCAAATGATTCTACATCCTACTCTAGAAAATACTTGTCTATGCACATTCATTGATATTCTCTCCATATGAACCAAGAACAGGAAACAACCTAGATGTTCATCAACTGATGGTCGGATAATGAATGTGGTACATTTGTGCAATGGAATTTTTTTCAGCTGATAGGAAAAATAAATTAAGAAAGTTGTCAGTAAAAAGATAGAGTAAGAAACTGTCATTATGAATGTGATAGCCCAGAACTCAAATGACAAATTCTCTTATATGTGGATGGTATCTTTTATATTTTAGACATGTGTGCATTAATCAAACTAGCCACAGAGTTTAGGTTACTAATTAGGGACTGGATGAGAACAAGAGAATATTTCCAAGAAAATGGAAATAGAATAGCGTTATTAAGAAGTAAAGGAGAAACTAGCATAGGAGTGTTGGGAGGGAATAAGAGAAAAGGAAAAGGAAGACTCTGGGAAGGAGAACAAACACATCCTTCCAATTGAAATGTGTGGCTGATCTACAGGGCGTGCTCTCTGGGGCAATCTGCTCCAGTGAATGAATGGATTTATTCAAAATTATTTTTTTAAATCTTTTTAAAAATTTATTTATTATTATAAATAAGTACACTGTAGCTGTCTTCAGACTCATCAGAAGAGAGCATCAGATCTTATTACGGGTGGTTGTGAGCCACCATATGGTTGCTGGGAATTGAACTCAGGACCTTCAGAAGAGCAGTCAGTGCTCTTACCTAACACTGAGCCATCATCTCACCAGCCCATTTTATTTATTTATTTATTTATTTATTTATTTATTTATTTTTGGTTTTTCGAAATAAGTTTTCTCTTTGTAGCCCTGGCTGTCCTGGAACTCACTCTGTAGACAAGGCTGGCCTCGAACTCAGAAATTGGCCTGCCTTCACCTCCCAAGTGCTGGGATTAAAGGCATGCACCACCACAGCCTGGCTCAAATTATTTTTTTAAATTCTCATTATTTCTTATGATACCTACTATGTCTTAAAGTTTATATTTATACATACTTATATATCCTCATTACAGGAAAAAAATCCAAATTAATTTTTATTTTAAACTATTTTATTTTATTATATTGTATAACTCTAGGAATATTTTGTGTACATTCTTTGTAATTGAATTTCAAATGAAAATATATTTACATTATAAACATGAACAACACAAAATTCTAATGCTATTTAATGCCACAGATCTTTTATGATATCTGAATCTATTTGCCAAAAATTAATTTATGATTTAAAAGGAGTTATTGTATTCCATGATTTATTTTTCACTTAATTTTTGACTGAAATGTAATAAACCATTATTTTTAATGACATAATGTTAGGTATTTTTCAATAATGGTATTTTAACCAGTAAGTAATGATATTAATGGATCTGTGAGTTTGCTGCAGTGCACAGAATCTATCACTATACAGACATTGTGAAACTTCCTTTATTTTATATTAATACCTCTCTAATAGATAATACAAAGATATGGATTATATAGTGCATATTTGTAATTATTCTGTGTTTTGTGAAATTGCATATTTCAGCACTTTTTCTCATTTGAATAACTGATTTTTTTTAAAAAAATATTTACTCTTGTTTCAGTGGGTTTTCACTTGGTACAAACTCATTATTTAAGACAGCACTTTAATTCTGAGAGATGGTTCACTGGATAGAGGCACTTGTAGTTAAGCCTGAGGACCAGAGTATAAGCCATAACCCTACATGGTAGAAAAAAATGATTGGACTTCCACAGATTGCATTCTGTCCTCCACATGTGCTCTCTACTTGTGCACCTCATATCTTTCTCTGTCTCTCTCTCTTTTCTTTATCTCTGTCTCTCTGTCTCTCTGTCTCTCTGTCTCTCTGTCTCTCTGTCTCTCTCTCTCTCTCTCTCTCTCTCTCTCTCTCTCTCACACACACACACACACACACACACACACACACAATGCAAATGTCTACTTCCTTTATTCTTCTATTTACATTCTGCAATAAAAATAGTAATACATATTTGGTCTATTGTAGCATATTTTCAAGATCACCTATCTAAGTCTTCATTGTCAACACCCTTAGAAACTAAAGACCTATTCTGAGAAAATTTGTTCTTCACTTGCAAGTTTTTAATTAATTATAACTCAAATAGAATTATACCACTTTCCTCCTACATTTTCTCTGTACAATCCTTCCCAGCTACATTCTCTCAAACATACGCCCAAGTTAACATTTTTTTCATTATTTTCAATTATTATTGTCACATATAACCCCTCAAGGTAACAGCCTTTTCTATTGATTATTATTGACAAGCATATACATATGTGTGTGTGTATGCATGAATATAAATAAATAAAAAAACTTGTTGAGTACATTTTTTATTTCTGCATATAAATGTTCAGGGCTGACCACTCTTCATTGGAAAACCAATAATGAGGCTTATCCCAGGTAGAGGCTAATTGTTTTTCACTCAGCATTCACTAGTTGTTTGTAGTTCTTTGTCTGGGGTTGGGAACCTATGAAAATGGCACACTCCCTCCACATTACCACGTCCACTGCTATCTCTGCAACCATTTCTAAGAGACACCTTCACAGCAAACTTCCTGGTATCCTGGCTCTTAAAATTACTTCTCCCCTTCTTCTTTTTTCCTTTCCTGGGTTATGGGTGCAGGAACTGTAATGCAAACGTGTCCGTTGGGGCTGAGTTTCCCATAAGCTGTCTTTCTCTGCATTGTGTTTAGTTGTGATTTTCCATGATTGTCTCCAGTTGCCTTAAAGGCTTCTTATATGAAGACTTTCTATATAGGAAGCTTCTCTGGTGAAGGATTGTAGCTATACTTATCTGTGAGTATAAGGGTACATTTTAGAATGCAGCAAAGAAATATATCTGTAATACAAGCACACACACGCAGAAGAAGGAAGTTCAGACATTTGGGTTAACCGTGTTTCCCACAAGAACCATAGACTAAGAGAAATGTTAGTACTAAGCATGTAAACACACCTTTCAGGTGTTTCAGGGCATTTGAAGTGACTTACCAAAATAACATAGATTATTGAAAGAGGCCTTGCTTACCTCTCAAAGGTTGAGTGTGGGTCTTTACTGATGAAAATACAACACCACAACATCATAAATTGCTATTAATCCTAGTGTACTGGTTAGTTTTTTTTTTTTATCAGTTTAGCACAATATAGAGTCATCTTGGAAGGTGAGGTCTCATGTGAGGTTCCCTCCATCAGACTGACCTGCAGGCAAATGGAAGGGCCCAGGTCCACTAAGGGTGGTATCACCCCTCCACAGCTTGTATAAAAAACAAACTGGGCAAGTCAGTCAGCATTCCTCCATGGTATCTTTTTCAGTTGTTGACTCCAGATTTCTGCCTTGGGTTTCTACTCTGACTTAGCTTAGTGATCTTGAATAAGAAGAAATAAATCATTTCCTCAAGTTGCCTTTGGTCATTGTGTTTATCACTGCAATTCAAAGCAAACTGAGATAAAAAAAAATTAGTACCATGCTACAGGGTACTGCTGTAAAAGATACAGCCATGTTGTTTTAGTGATGACTGTGGGAGCATTTGAAAATTTGGGTTGAAAAAGCTACTGAGTGTTCAAAGCCTAATGAGCCATTTTGTGGCAGGTTGGAAAATAAGGGTGTTGAGAGAAATGTAAATGATGGAAGCCTGGATTCAGACATGTCAGAGGGAAGCAAATACTCTACTAGAGGTGATCATACAATAATTTGAGTTGAACATGTGGGTTTTTTATTGGATGGGTCTTAAGAATCAACTGTGGTCAATTAGAGACTAGTACCACGAATGTGTAAGGTTTGCTTAGCTGTAACAAATGATAATAGTTAGGAAAGCCTGAAAAACCAGTAGAAGTAGGAAGACATCAGCATCATTGAGGTAGAATCCTTTGGAAGTATTTCTTCAGAGTTATAGAGACAGAAACTATGCTCCAAAGATGGCAAAAACTGCATCTCCTGCTGGCAGCTGAACTTGTTAATGTCTATGATATTTTGTATATGTTCAGCCCACGGAGAGGTACTATTAGAAGTTATGACCCTAACTACGACAGAAAATGGTACCAGGGACTGGGGTATTGCTGTGATAGTCCTGACCATGCTTTTGTTTGGAACAATGTAGATTTGGGGATATTGGATTTGGAAAGGAATGGAATGCTTTAGATGGGGCTTAATGGGGTATCCTAGTAGGAATATGGAAGACTTTGTTGCTGAGAATAATTTGTACTGTGCAGACCTGGCCCAAGAAGTTTCAGAGAAGAATTTCTGAAGACTGTTTTGTGGTATTTTGGTTTGAAGAATGTGACTGCTTTTTGTCCTTGTCTGAAGAGTCTGCCTGAGATTAGGGTAAAGAGATTTATATTAATTGCACTGACAAACAGGAAGTCTCAAAAAAGCCCAGCAGAGACTTTGTTTTCTGGCTAAGTCTCACGAAGAGCGTTTTGAACAAGCACAGCAAGCTTAGAAAGGAAAAATATAAAATAGATGGTTCAAGTATTAAAGGATCACCAGGAAGTGAAATGGAACTGAATCCTATGTTCTAGGAGATAACAGAGTAAGGGATTTTGGAGCAGGATCCAGGCATGGTGGTGCACACTTTTAATCCTAGGAGACAAAGCCAAACAGATCTCTGAGTTCAAGGCCAGCCTGGGCAAAGCAGGTTCTAGATGAAGAAAAGCTTAAATCCAAGCATACTGTTACACGCCTTTAATCCCAGCATTACAGGAGACAGAGCCATGCAGACATCTGACTTCAAGGTCAATCTACAGAGCAAGTTCCAGGAAAGCCAAGTTTAGGCAGTTGGAAAACAGAAAGCTGGTAATAGAATAGGCGAGTGGGGAAAGGAGGTATGCATGTTCCAGCCCCAGCAAGCAGCAGAACACAGCAACTTTGGCCACAAAGGCTCTGCCTTTAGGGTAAAAAATAGAAGGGACTACTGGGATAATTGTTGCTGGTTAGCTGGAGCTAAGAAATTAGTGGTGATTAAGAAGAGACCAGTATCTCTGAGGTGACATCTTCTGGGAAGTGTTTTCTGAGAGCACAAGGAAGCTGTTCCAGAGATAGCCAGGTTGTACCTCTTGTAGCAGCTGTACTTGGTAACATGAAAGAGTCACCCAGGTGATAGTGATTTTGAAGGTGTAAAGGGTCATGAAGCTGAGGCTTGGCACTGTGAGAGACCATGGAAGGCCACTGGTGAAAGTGAAGCCTCTGTTGTAGCTGATGGCCCCGGGACTGAAGGGGTCATGCAAAGGAGTTGAGGTTTGGCACAATGAAGAGATCCTATGAGAAGCTATTGATGAAGCCTAGTTGCATCAAAAGACCCCAGTGTATTGGAGATGTCAGTATTCTGTCTTGATTTGGGGACTACAGTTAGGTTATTAGAAGATAATTATACTTTGGACTTTTAACATTGTTGAGACTAGTATAGACTATGGGGACTAAGTTGGACTAAATGTATGTTGCATTATGCTATGTTTAGGTATAACCCTCATAGACTCCTATGTTTGAATAAGCCTATGGGTGTCAGGGAGTGGAATGTGATGGTTTGTTTATGTTCGGCCCACAGAATGGCACTATTCAAAGGTGTGACCCTGATAAAGTAGATGTAGCCTTGTTGGAGCAGGTGTGTCACTGTGGGTGTGAGCTATAAGACTCTCATCCTAGCTTCCTGGAAGCCAGAATTCTGCTAACAGCCTTCAGATGAGGATGTAAAACTCTCAGCTTTTTCTACATCATTTTAGTCTGGACACTAGCATGTTCCTACCTTGATAATAATGGACTGAACCTCTGAATCTGTAAGCCAGCTGCAACTGAATGTTGTCCTTATGAGAGTTGCCTTGGTCATGGTGTCTGTTCCCAGCAGTACACCCTTAACTAAGACAATGTCCAAGAGTCTTCCAGGTTGTACTGGATTTGTCCAGGATTTAAGAGGTCATAAAGAGATTATAAAGCTTGGAACCATGTGACAGGATTGGGATCCCTTCAAGAGAGCAATTGAAGGCTATTGGCGAAGGTATATCTTCAGTTGCGAAGGAGACTGGATCATATTGTATATGTCAAGACCATAGAACACCAAGGACAGCAGCATATGTGTAGTTGAGCTAGCCTGATTCTATGAGATAAGCTGGTCCTCTTTTCTGTCTATTTGTAGCTTTAGTGACATTTAGCCTACTTTTCAATGAAGGCCTAAGAAACTAGAATATAATGTTGCTCATTTCATTGCACACTAGACATACTTCAATAGCTCATTATTCCCTAAAACACAAACTTCACCTTCTTCTAGTGACACAAAGATCATGATTTGGCTCCTGTCCCATGTCCATTTATTTACTTTAAGGATCTTCATGTCCTGTTCCTTAAAAGCATTCATTTACCTAATTCCATTCCTCTAAATGCATGATTAAATCTTCCTTCTACACTATTTTAAAAATTCCACCTCCAGTTTTGTCCTTTAGAAAAAACAACTGTAAAGGTGTTTTATGTGTTTCTTTTCCATTTAATTCGGGCTTGTGGGTGGGCTTTCCTGATTTTTCACACATCTTCACAGCCAGACAATTAGACCATCCCCAGGATTTTACAGGAACATGAGTATGTGACCCTTGCTATATGTCCCAGTGTTTTTCACGTAACATTCTGTTGTTCTGCACAGATTGACTTACTTACAGGAAGTGACTTGAAAGCTTCAGAGCTTAAGGATATTTATAATGTCAATATTTTTGTATTTTCTCCCAAAACTCTTCAAAAAAAAACTCCCCAATCAGAGAGATATGCGAGTTATATGCTTCTGTCTTATTATTTCATACTGACATTTTAAACTGATTTTTCCCATCTTGCCTTTGCAAATAAGACTAAGTTTATTTAAAGGAGACCTTTGGGGTGCAAGTACACTTAAAGCTCAAGTGTATAGTCTTTTGTAATTATGTGGCTTAGGATTGGATTGTTTGCTTGTACTTGGTTGTTAAAAGAGGGTCTATTTTAATGATTTAATGAGATGTTAGGGCATAGACTTAAGAATCCAATTCATTCTGCTATAATCAGTAGCAACATATTCATATAGAAATCAAACAAATTAAAAGAAAAAGCCTTTCTTTTAAGACAGAAAGCAAGCCCATCACATGAACTGCAACGGAAGCCTTTGTTGCTTGCTTTGCAATCTTGGCCTCATGCTAACTGGACAAACTTCACTATGAATGAAAATTTTCTTTTTATTTCCCTTCCTTACACCCAAGACTCTCAGTATGTTTTGGATTCTTCATGTAGAATAGTCTCTTGCATATTTATAAGTAATTGTTGATGACCTGCCTTTTGTCTTCTACTTTTGCAAGAATTTCATGAGTCCCTGCTGGTTTACCCAGCTATGTTTTTTGTGCCTTTTACAAAAAAAAAAAAAAAAAAAAAAAAAAAAAAAAAAAGCACCTAAGGTACATGTAGAATATAGCCTGTAAAAAAAGTCAGTAGGTTTTTCCTTCCATGTATTACAAAGGTGTCATTTTGAATCTTGGATGAATCATCTGCCATTGCTGAATGGCAAGATAATGGTCTTATGTTAGTAAAGAGAGAGACATAAATGATGTGTTGGAAAGTAATAACAGAAGATTGCTTAACAGGTATGTGAAAATGGCACTAATGCTTACAGATGAAAATGCTACGTGGCAGCAATTTGCCAGAACGGAGCACCATGTGTGAATTGTGTGTGTGCTGTTGACGTGTATTTTTAATTCTCTATAAATACTGGATGTCTGTGAGTTTGTGCAGGAGTAATAAACAAGGTAAAATAACAGTTTTTGT
>JADRCD010163913.1:0-31406 GCA_019843815.1 Montemys delectorum
CTCTCTCTCTCTCTCTCTCTCTCTCTCTCTCACTCTCTCTCTCACTCTCTCTCTCTCTCTCATACACACACACACACACACACACACACACACACACACACTTTTCCTGTGTACACATTACCTTCTCTTGGTTTTCTTATCACTTTGCTGTGTGTGTTTCAGCTGTGTGGCTCACCAACCTGTAAACCCAGAGCATTGAAATGTTCTTGTGTTCCTCACAAGTGTTCTTGAGTTTCACCGAGACATGTCCAGACACAGGCTTCAGTCTCTATCTTTTCCTGAGCATAAAAGCAATGGCTTAATTCTGAGAGCTAGCGACTTCATTAAACACTGGCACAGTCTTATCAGGAACTCTTCAGATGATGCTCCTGTGATGTCTCTTTTTCTGCGCCTCCTCAAATCTCTGCCAGTGTGCACTGCAGGTTCTCCACCTCACTGCCCCGCCGTGTGCCTCGCTTCTCTCTTAAGTCACTTGTTCCTCTGACTGTTCATATAGATTCCGTGGCAGGACCTGGGCTCACTCCTTCATCTGCTCACCTTAGTCTAGTCTGGAATTTATCCTAGCCACTGTGTTATTAGCTATAGCAGCTGTACTCTTCATTTATAAGGTTTCCCGTTGCTAATCTCATGAGCCCCTTTCTTTATCCTTTTATCTCTGGCTTGTGTTGTATCACATTTTTCTCATTTTTTTGTGGGTGATGTTTCTCCCACTTATCTTTAAGGATCCTGAATAAAATTATTTTAAAAATCACCTTGCTGGTTTATATTATTTTAATTTCAAACTAAATTAATCTGCCTATTATATTGATTTCCACAGTTGAAATTTCAAAGTTTGCTCTCGGGCTCATCTTTTCTGGGATACCCTCCCTCCTTTTTCCCTCCCCTCCCCCTCTCCTTCCCCCTTCCTCTCCTTTTCTACCATCCCCACTAATCCTGCAGTCCAGAACAAGCTCTAATAAGAATAATAGAGGCACTACAACACCACAGAGCCAGCCACAGAAATAGCTTTTGTCTGAGTCCTGCTTAATCCTTCCCTGCCTTCCCTCCTGGCACAGAGCAGGGAACTGATCAACTGTTGGTATGTGTACTGACTGGTTTTGTATGTCAACTTGACACAGGCTGGAGTTATCACAGAGAAGGGAGCTTCAGTTGGGGAAATGCCTCCATGAGAGCCAGCTGTGGGGCATTTTCTCAATTAGTGATCAAGGGGGTAGGGCCCCTTGTGGGTGGTGCCATCCCTGAGCTTGGAAGTCTTGGGTTCTATAAGAGAGCAGACTGAGCAAGCCAGGGGAGGGAGGTAAGCCAGTAAGGAACATCCCTCCATGGCCTCTGCAACAGCTCCTGCTTCCTGACCTGCTTGAGTTCCAGTCCTGACTTCCTTTGGTGATCAACAGCAATTCGGAAGTAAACTAAATAAACCCTTTCCTTCCCAACTTGCTTCTTGATCATGATGTTTGTGCAGGAATAGAAACCCTGACTAAGACAGTATAGTGTCTTCCAGACTTCTTCCCTTTTTCACACTGAGGAAACTCCATCTAGCTCTGCTTTCAGATAGAGACCAAGGCTCCATTTCTTTGCCATACAAAATTCCTTGTGGGTCCCTTAACCCTGGTGGGCCTTAGTACAACTTTGCCCCCTTTACCCAGGATCCCCACAGACTGGCATCTGTGAGTGCCTGTTACACAGGTATGGCTAGTGACACGGGTCTCTTCAGAGCATGAACTATGCACTATACCAAGTCCATCAAACTTCTCATTCTCTTGATGCTCGGTTGGTGCCTCAACAGCTCCACACAGCACCTCTTATCGAATCACAGATTCCCACTAAAATATAGCCTTCGTGCACAGCCTTTTCCTGAGCTTAACCTTCTCTTCCATGCAAAGGTACCCAACACGGATTACACAGCATTATAAGTAAGAAGTTACACTTTAGGGTGGAAGCATCCACAAGTATGATTTTTATGGGTTTTATTGTTGTTTAGCTTTGGGTGTTGTTGGTGTTGGTGTTGTTTTTGAAACAAAGTCTCTCCATATATCCCAAGCTGGTCTGAAACCAAGCTATGTAGCCAGGCTGTACCTCCACCCTCCTGGAATCTTATTGCCAGGATTACAGTACTATGCCACCATTCCTAGATATGACTTTATGTCTGAAGTTAGCATTCTGAGATAAAGATAAAAGAAACTGTTCCTATAAACCAACTGTATGACCAATGACACAGGGATCTGCTGTCCCCCCCCCCCCCAGTGCAGTGCTCCACGAATTGACATGGGGATCTACTGTTATCTTCAGTGTAGTGCTCCATGATTGACAGGGAGATCTGCTGTCTTCCCCACTGTAGTGCTCCACAAATTGACACAGGAATCTGCTGTCCTCCTCAGTGTAGTGCTCCATGGATTGCCATTTCCATTCTATTCTCTGCATAATTGTGTTAATTCTTTTTTTTTTTTAGCAGCATAAATGCCAAGAGAAATGAGGAGCAAACACAATTCCCCAGACTGAGCAAGCTTTGGTGCAGCTGTACCCCAAAAATCTAAAATCTCCACCCACTGCCACCACCACTGTGCCCAAAAGAAGGGCCAGAAAGAATGCTAAGGGAGCTAAAGCCAAGGTGAAGGATGGGCCATGAAGAAGATCTGCAGCAAAGTTGTCTACTGGACCTGTTCCTCCAGAACCAGAGGCCAAGCCTAAAAAGACTCCTGTAAAGAAGGGAGGGAAGGTACTCAATGGACAATGGGGAAGGCTGACCTGGAAGGATGGGAGGAATCCTGCAGGTGATGGAGATCCCCAAACAGACCCGGCATGATGGATGGAGGGCCGGAGATGGCAAACGAAACTGTACTGCTGGTAAATGTACAGCTTGAAATACCACTTTTGAAAAGTTTTATTGAGATCGGGGTTGTATTTTACTTTTTAAAAAAAAATGATTTATTTATTTTATGTGTGTGAGCACATGGTAGCTATCTTTAGACACATCCATCAGATCCCATTACAGATGGTTCTGAGCCACCATGTGGTTGCTGGGATTTGAACTCAGGACTTCTGGAAGAGCAGTCAGTGCTCTTAACCCCTCAACCATCTCTTCAGTCCTTAATTTACTTTTTTTAAAAAATAACTTATTTTTATTTTATGTTCATTGGTCTTTTGCCTGCATTGTGTCTGTGTGAGGGTGCTAGATCACTTCAGAAGTAGAGTTTCAGATAGTTGTGAGCCTCCATATGGGTACTGGGAATTGAACCAGGGTCCTCTGGAAGAGCAGCCAGTGCTCTTTACTGTTGAGCCATCTCTCCAGATCCTATTTTACTTGTTTTAAAACTATGTTGTTCTTAGCACACAGAGCACATCATTGTTTGGAAAGAAGGAATATGTGTCACTTACAGAACATCTCCTCAGCTGGATTGATGTAGGGAAAACACCTTCCTGGCTAGATTTGAAAGACCCCTCTTGGATACCAGATGGATTTTTTGATGTTGACACATCTGGCAACCCCTGCTACAAAATGCCCTGTGGCGTGCAAAGTTCAAATTCATTTTTCTGCTCATTCCTTCCATCATCCACATAGACTTAATTCCCTTGAAACTAGAAATCTGTTGGGGCCTGATCTCTAAAATTGGTGTTCTCGGTGTGGCAGGTGATGTGGACTTCACAGTGACATTCATTGATGTTCTAAGTGTGATGTGGACTTTGCAATGATGTCATAAGATGTGATCTCTGGAAGAGCAGTGGCTCCTTTTCTGAAAGACTGAGGGTATTCAGGTCAATGACTCTGCCACTCTGAATTCATCTCCTGTAGTCAGGATTGGCTTGTGAAGATAGGTTCATTGAGATGCTGATGAGAAATGTCAGCCCTAAACTATCCTAAACTGTTCAGCACCCCACATGAAGACGCCCTTGGATTCTATAGTGGCTTTCTGACCTGGGGAGTCCATGTAAAACGAGAGTTTGGAATTTCCTGGATTCTGTTCCTGTTGCCTGCCATGTTCGGTCTGAAGTGTTATGCCTGCTCGTGCAAAGTCTATTGAATAAAGCTTTGCATCGTTTGTCTTCGGGAGAAAAAGACTTTGGGGTTGCACTCATTAGATAATGATTCATTTAGATTCTTTTAAAAGAATATTTATTGGTCTTAAAGTAGAAACCATATCATGATGAGGGTTGTTGCCTCTGCAACTGTGGGTGATGTTCCTATGTAGAGGGTTCGGTTTCGCCTATAGTCAAGGGGAGGCTTAGGGTCTTTGTGAGTGCTGACCCTTAATTAATTCACAAGTGCACATGAGCATCATCAAAAGGCTCTTTGTTGTAGATGATACAATAGAACATGATGGGTGGATTTATCTTTAATTAAGACTACAACATTTATTATTGTTGTATTCCTGAGTGGCCTTTAGCAAGAGCAAATTAATATCATGTACGCACGTCACAGACCTCTCCCCACAGCTGTAAAGGACAAGACGAGGTCACCAGACTGGCAAAGACCTCAGGCTAAGTATCATTGGACAAAACCCTGGCGTTTCTGCCGCTCTCATCCTTTCCATCAGGACATTTAATAAATAGGTACAAAACATACTGACTGCCATTTACCCTCCCTGCATTCCGCTTCTTCTGTGCACGGCAGCCAGGAGCTCAAAGCACTGAAATTCAGATGTCTATAGCATGTACAAACAGTAATCCGATTCCCCACTGTGCTCCGCACCTGTCCTCGTTCAGGGTTGAAGAACGGGCATAGAGCTAGTACTTCTGGAAGGCAATCAGATGAGGAAATCAAACAGGTTCTATGATAAAGCTAGCATAAATATTTTCTTAAAAGAGCTAGTTGAGACAGAATACATCGTTGCTAGATTCAAATTGCCAGATTCAAAGATAACCAGCTTCCATGTAGACTGGGAATATTTATTCATAATTTACAATTTATATCTAATTGTGCTCTGGCCTCTAAATTTTTTAATTACTATTCTATCTTTCTTCTGGGACAGGAACTTCAGTGGCCATTCTTAATATTGAACTTTATTTGGGGCTGTCAGGAGTCATTTCCTTGTGGTTAGAGATACAAATAGCTTTGGCCTTCCTCAGAGGGTTACTTGGCCCTGCCTAATCCCTTTGTGGGGAAGAGGCTGTGTTTGGATGGACAAGCCAAACAAAGGACAAGAGGTTGGAAACCCACACTGAGTAAAGGCAAGGGTTTTGTGAAGAAATGAAAGCCAAGACCTGTGGTAGCCATCTTGGCGTGTCTGCAGCACAGGGGCCCTGCTTCATAGCTTGATTATGATATATGATGTATAATTCCAGCAGTGGAATCATAGACTCTTGACCCCCTGAAGACATAAAGCAAAGGCTGTTGCGAGATGGTACCCATCCAAGCAGGTCAGCCTGGATGGAGTGATGCAGCTGTAGAAGACTGGGGAATAACAAAGGAGGACTATTGTACTGGCTGGTTTTGTGCGCCAACTTGACACAGGCTGGAGTTATCACAGAGAAGGGAGCTTCAGTTGGGGAAGTGACTCCATGAGAGCCAGCTGTGGGGCATTTTCTCAATTAGTGATCAAGGGGGTAGGGCCCCTTGTGGGTGGTGCCATCCCTGGGCTGGAAGTCTTGGATTCTATAGAAAGCAGGCTAAGCAAGCCAGGAGAAGCAAGCCAGTAAGGAACATCCCTCCATGGCCTCTGCCTCAGCTCCTGCTTCCTGACCTGCTTGAGTTCCAGTCCTGACTTCCTCTGGTGATCAACAGCCATGTGGAAGTAAACTAAATAAACCCTTTCCTCCCCCAACTTGCTTCTTGGTCATGATGTTTGTGCAGGAATAGAAACCCTGACTAAGACAACTATCTTCCACGTTGTGTTGATGTCCAGGATGATGTTCTGCTGATAAGCCTTGTGCCTTGCAACCTACACTAGCTCAGGTTGATAACAACAGAAGCATCAACGCAAAGGAATCCCTCTCCAGACAAGGACTGGTGGTTTCTTCCACTCCTAGTAGGCTTAGCTAATACTACCCAGTAGCTTCAAATGTAATCCCCAAGCTTTAGAGAAAGGGACTGGGAGACGCCAGTGCCCTGGCCTTGCTATTCCAACCACCAGTGGCCGCCGCTGCACATGCTGGGAGCTTGTTAGAGATCACAGGATCTCAGACCCCATTCCAGATGCGCTTATACTGCACCAGGTTCTGTGTACATTCCTGTACACAGAGAAGCTGTAAGAAGTATTGCTTTAGGGGCAATAAGATCGTGGCTTCATAAAAAGGATGCCAATGGCTCTCTAGTCTCTTTCTGCCATATGAGGAACACACAGCCACAAGATGGCTGTCTATAGACCCAAGAGTGCCCTTGCCAGACACTGACTGGATCTGCCAGCACCTTGATCTTGGACTTTGCCAACTCCACATCTGTGAGAAATGGACGTTGGTGGTTTATGAGGCAGCTTCTGCCCCTTCCTTTTTCCTATCCCTCACCTGGGAAACAAATGAATGTGGCAAGAAATAGGGAGGGCTACATAGCTCCAGCACAGCAGAGGTTCTGGGAGTTTAGATCCCTCCAGCACTGCTGGGATGTTCAGCTTACAGCCAGGAAGAGCGGCTGACTGCCTGGAACTTCTGGCCCACGAAGTCTGTCCCTTATCTTTATAGCATCACCTATTTGGTTTTCAAATTTCCTCTTGAGTCGCTCAATCTCCATCGTGCATCTCACCTGTCACGCTCCTTACTGTCGTTTCTAATTTTTTTGTAAGTTCCTTTCAGATACTTGAGTGATAAAATTTTGCTATTTTAATTTCTGGACAAGTTTGAGCCAAGATTTTAAACTAACCTATGCATCAAAATGACTTACATACCTACCCGTGGGATAGAAGTGTGTACACCTGCAGGTGACAAGATGCATAGGCATGGAGACATTTTTTTTCTTTTTTTTTAAATTGATTTAACTTTTATTGCATTATGATTATGATGAGAAAAGATATATAATTTCAATTTATCTGAACTTGTTAACATTTAAAAACATATTTTAAGTAAATAGAATTAAATCACATTCTTGTTTCCTTTTTGTAGCCAAATTCCTCCCAGAGACCCCCCTTCAATACCTACTATACATTTTTCCCATATTCTTTAAAATTTATAAAATATTATAACAATAAAATGAGTATTATAAAAGTTGTTTGATATAAAACAACAATCAATTTGTCGTCGATGCTTGTCTACAGCAATACTGAAAATACATGTTTTTCTCAATATAAATTTTAAATAACTCCAAACATATTAACTGTATATTTTAAAATAACACATCACTACTAGTTTTTTAAAATTAACATAAATATATAAAATCTTTTTGTTTGTTTGTTTTGTATTTAGTAGAGCTTAAAATCTTGGCTCTTACTGTGGTACAAGCCCAAAACATGAACAATTTTTGGACATTGGATTTCATTGTAATAAGGCTGTACTTCAGTGACCCTCACATCACCAAAGGATTTTACCTCCATCCTAGCTAAGCTGAGAGTTGACAGTTCCGCAGCCAGTCCCACAACACCCAGAGGAAGCTCCACTCCCAGGCGCTCTAACAAGCCCAGGATCCCAGGATCCCAGAATCACAGGATCCCAGACACAGCTTGACTCTTAGGAGTTCTGATACAATCAGGATCACAGGAAAGACAAGCTCCAACCAGATTTAGCAAGGGCAGGTAGCACTAGAGATAACCAGTTGGTGGTGCATTCGGAGGGTTGAACATAGGGCCTCACTCTAGGCAAGCCTCCTACCATAAAGCTATACTCACAGTCCTTCCATTTTGTTTGCTAGACAAGCCTCCTACAGACACCTTTAAACGCAGCAAGCTCCCTTCTTCCTTTTGGCTAGAGAACCAGGAAGAAGCCAGCGTTTGCCTGGCGCGCTGTGACCACATGCACACCAAGAGGCATTTTTACTGAGACTTTGTTCAGTTTCAAACATCTCTCTCACAGTGGCTTATTTGTAGATATTAAACATTAGAAAGTAGAAAGCATAGCATTAATTAGACAGATGTGAAAGATAGTCTCTCAATGCTCTTTTCCGTTTCTGTTCCCCCATGTTGGCCGGAAAGGCATCTGGACTGTGCAGGGTCTGTATGACGTGGGACCGTATAACGTAGCTCTGCCCAGGAAGGGACTGAAATATCCCCTCTCCAGGATGATTGCTAGATTGGAGAGTGACTCACCAGGCTCCCTTCAGGTCTCTAATTCACTCTTGAGCTCCGAGTGACTACCCAGTGCCACAGGTAGAAGCGCTAAGTAGCAGCCTGATTCTGTTAGGAACCGTTTCCTCCCCTAGTGAGGAGATAGAATCAATCTATCTGACTTTGAGTCCACTGATCTAATCATGAGGGGCTTGAAACTGATAACTACGGAGGCGGAGGATGTCTACCTAGCATAACAGAGAAACCGGATGCTGGGGAAGATGGCAGGCGAGTCAGGGTGAATCAGAAAAATTACAGAGGAAATTCTCAATAATTACCAGGGAGGAAGAGATCAGATGTTTCCATATCAGTGGGCAAATCAGGGAAAGGAGATGAAATAAACTCAGGTTTCAGTGAAGGGGAAAATCGTGCCTCATAGATGAGTCCAAAGAATAAAACCTGCACCAGTAAGACAGTGGAAGGCTCCCCAAAACTGGCCTCCCAAACAAATTCTTAGCAAAGCCTCAACAGTACGAGCATCAGCAGACATTCTAAAGTTTATACAGAGTGTTCAAAGATCCAAGGGGGGCAGGGGGGCAACGCAACATTAAAGGTAAGAGAACAAAGTTTGAGGAACCAAGCCTAAGGACCTGAGTTCGGAACCCAGTGGTAGTGTGCACCAGTAACCCCAGTGCTGGGCAGGGTGATGGGTGGCTTGGAGACAGGCAGATCTTGATAGCTCATTGGCTAGTCAGTCTAACTGAATCCATAGACCTAGATTCTGTAAGAGACCCATCTCAAAAAATAAGGTAGACAGGCATTGAGAGGGACACACGATCTCAACCTCTGACCTCCACATGCACACACTCACATGTGCGCACACACACTTACATGTGCACATGGCTCGTGCATGCACATAGACACACGTATGCACACAGGCACACACATGTGCACACAGAGGCCCTGGGAAAGTAAACCAAAACTGGTCACTAGAACAGAATAGAGAAATAGAAGCACACAAATTTAGCCAGTTGACCTCTGGCAAAGGCAGAAAGGTAATACAATAAAGAAAGGATAATCTCGGTGTGAGTGGTTGGGGGGGGGGGGGAGTAGATATCCACACAAGCATCCACACACCTCTCTTACCACCTAGAA
The DNA here is from genome assembly GCA_019843815.1 of Montemys delectorum. Classification (NCBI taxonomy): domain Eukaryota; kingdom Metazoa; phylum Chordata; class Mammalia; order Rodentia; family Muridae; genus Montemys; species Montemys delectorum. Next base: position 9,279 of record JADRCD010163913.1, read on the forward strand.
AAGCTAACTAGAATAAATTGCAGACTGAAGTCTGCAAAGCTGGGTGACCCCTAGAAGATAACACAGAAGAAAATTTAGATGGTCTTGGATGCGACAATGAAGGTTTAGATACGACCTAAAGAGGATGAGCTGGTGTTATTAAAATTAATAACAATTAAAGAAGGCGATGTCAAGCGAATGATAGGGACTGGGAGAAAATACTTGCAAAAGAGAGTTCTGTTTAAAGGACACTTCATCAAAATATAAAAAGAGCTCTTAGCAGTAAGAAAGTAATTTAAGATAAGCAAAACACTGGAACCCTTCATCACAGAATACCCAGGTAAACACGAAATATGCAACCCTGTCCAATACGGTATCAGAAAACCAACACTGTTTAATGGGCCAAGGTGCTGGCTGAGAGGATAGGATCTTAAGGGCCTGAGTTCAAATCCCTAGAACCCACATAAAATACTGGGTGTGGCTACATACATGCTTAGAACCCCAGCCTTACCGAGGAGCTGAGACAGGCCTGTTAGCTGCCAATTCATCGCTAAGGTTAGTGAGAGGCCCTGTGTCAGGGAATTAAGGTGGAGGAGCATGACTGAGCAGGGCAGCTGACATCTTTCCCTGCCCTCTATGTATACGTGGGTACACATGCCTCAGCACACACATGTGCATAGGGCACACACACTACACACGTACAAGTTTAGCATAGAGACACCCACTGCATAGCTACTAGAGTGCTCAAAATCCAAGACACTAAAAACCAGTGCTGGTAAAAATAAGAACTGAGGAAACATGCCTGTTTATAGAGTTTGGCAGTTTCTTAGAAAATGGAATGCGTTCTTAGCATAGGCTCATAATTGCGTTCTTGGACTGACAACTTGCGCTCTACAAAACCCTGCACATTGATGTTTGTAGCAGCTTTACCCACAGCCAACCTATCCTCCTGAATGTGACCAGATAAACTGTGCAATATTCAGATGACGGAACACTAGTCAGCACTGAGAAATAAATGAGCTGCCAAGCCCCAAAAAGACCTGAAGGAGATTTAACTGAGTGGTTGGTGTTAAGTGAAAGGAGCCTATCTATCAAGATAGCTTCGCTGCACGTGATTGCAATTCTGGAACATTCTGTGGAAGGCAAAACTACAGAAGCAGCAAAGTGAACAATATTTTCCAGGAGTTGGAGGTAGAGTGGGAATTTTTTGGCATAGTGAAAAATACTACATCTTTTTGAAATTTTTATTTATTATTATTGTGTGTAGGCATGCTGTGTACATGTACTCATGTGACATGGCACACATGTGGAGGTCAGAGGACAACTTTATGGAATCTGTTTTCTCCTTGTACCTAAAGGAGGTTCCAGATCAACTTGTTTACCCACCTTTACCCACAGAGCTATCTTGCCAGCCCTAACCCATCTTTTCATATGTATTAAAAAGCCCACAGATTGTTCAAGAGCAAGAGAAAACTCTAATATGAACTGTGGAATTTGGGTGATGGCAGATCATGTAAATTTACTTACTGGTATGTGTGTCATGGTAACAGGGCATGGTGACATGAGATGTGATACGGGCACAGAGTATGTGGAAAGTCCTCATAGCTTCCACTAAATTTTGTTATGAATTTAAAACTGCTTCAAAAATAATCCTTATCAAAGAAACAAAATTCTGCAGTATTGGACAGGCCACACCCCTGTGAGGAATTCATTAAGCCAAAAAAGAGGCATACAGTAGAGGTACCTGCGTAATAAGGGAAGATTCAGAAAGCCTCAAAGAAATCCTAACATCTAATGCCTGGTCTTAGAAATCACATAGAGCCTGGCAGTGGTGGCACACGCCTTTAATCCCAGCACTTAGGAGGCAGAGGCAGGTGGATTTCTGAGTTCCAGGACAGCCTGGTCTACAGAGTGAGTGCCAGGACAGCCAGGGCTATACAGAGAAACCTTGTCTCAAAAAAAAAAAAATCACATAGAAACAGCATTTCTCCAAAGGGTACATAGTTGGGCACAGAAGCACAATTCCCTGCAGGAAGAGTTATGATTTTTCAAGTCACCATAAAGCATCATTGAGTTAAGGGCAAAGGCTTGAAAGGAATATATGTCCTAGGATATGTCCTCTAGGCAAGGAGTGTTGAATAGGGTAAGAGTGGAGAAATAAAGCTAAGCATAAGCAAGCAAGGAGGTGAGCATATAAGTATGCACTCGTTTCTCTCTGTTCTTGACTGTGGGTATGATGTGACCAGCTACCTCAAGCTGCCGCAGCTACATTCCTGTGATAACGCTCTGTAGCCTGGACTTGTGAGCCAGAATAAACCCATTATCCCCTAAATTACTATCGGTCAGTGTGGTAGTTTGAATAGGAATAGACTCATGTGTTTGAATGCTTAATCCATAGAGAGTGGGATTATTCGGAGGTGTGGCCTTGTTGGAGGATGTGTCTCACTGTGGGGTGGGTTTAGAAATCTCAGAGACTCCTAGTGTGGCTCAGTCTTTTCTGCTGCCTGTGGATCAAGATGTAGAACTCTCAGCTCCTTCTCCAGTACCACGTCTGCCTGCATGTTGCCATGCTTCCTGCCGTGATGATTATAAATCATCTGGACTAAATCTCTGGACTATAAGCCTTCCCCAGTTAAATGCTGTCCTGAGTTCAATTCCCAGCACCATACTAGACAGCCTGAAGAGGTAGAGCCGAAACCTCTGACTTTCACAGGTACCTGCATTCCCACACACATATAAATTAAAAAACACAAATAAATCTAAACAAACAAGAAGTTCAGAAAAAACATAAGTGGAATTCTTATGTCCAAAGATAATAGTTAAGAATGTTCCAGAGGGCTGGAGAGATGGCTCAGTGGTTAAGAGCACTGACTGCTCTTCCAGAGGTCCTGAGTTCAATTCCCAGCAACCACATGATGACTCACAACCATCTGTAATGAGATCTGATGCCCTCTTCTGGTGTGTCTGAAGACAGTGACAGTGTACTCATTTTAAAAAAATGTTCCAGAGAATCTCAAAGGAGTAAAGTTTTGTTAAGATCTACATGTTTATTCTCTTCTTGGCCCTGATCCTAATTCTGGAGACAAGGAATGGGGCCAAGTTGGTTACCAACTGCTCAGTGGAAAATAGAGGTCATGTTATGATCCCATCTCGTGTTGTGACCCAAGAGCCCTCTTTCTGTCTACACACTCCCACACTCCACCCTTTGTCTCATTTGAAACCGAGGAAACCAGTTAAACCCAAAGCATGGTGAAGGATGGCTCTCTGCCCGGAATTTCAGAATGAGAATAAACTGATTGGCCAAGGCGCTGGGCCAAAAGCTACTCTGTAAGATGTGATGCTCAAATGCAAACTGAATGATGGCTACTAGTGAGGTTAGAGTTGTCTTGGGTGGAGAGATGGTGAGAGAGAGAGGCACGGTGATACAATGTATTTACTACGGTTTCTTCCTCTCGGGCAACCTGAAAGGCATCTTCATGAAGACGAGAAGGAAGGTCTGAACAGCCAGGCATCTTAAGCCTGTTCACTCCCAATATGGGCAGAAGTTTGGTTTTCCTGGTTCTCAATCCTGCACAGCAGTCACCTAGGGGTGAGTTTTCAGGAGGCTGTAGTGCCCAGGCATGCTTCCCTTAGCCCACAGATCCTCATACTTGGTGCATTTAGAAAGGTCACCAGGCTCGAGATATGGCTCAGCAGTTAAGGGCACTTGTTCTTCCAGAGGACCTGGGTTGGATTCTCAGCATCCACATCTGTAGCTCCATTTCCACAGGAGCCAACACCCTCTTCTGACCTCTGTGGGTACTGTATGTACATGCTACACAGACATACACCATGGCAAAACACCCATACACAGAAAATGAAATTATATATTTGAAAGGAAGGTCCAGAATTGAACTAAGAAGATGTCCCACCCAATAAAACACTTGTCACACAGTGTGAGGACCTGAGTTAAAATCACGAGAAACCACATAAAACCAGATGTGGTAGTGCGCATCTGTAATTCCAATCTTCCTTCAGCAGGGTGGGAAGCAGAAACAACAGCCTCCAGATGATCACTGGCCAGCTAGCCTGCAAATAAGAGACCCTGAGTTGCACAGGGTGGCGAGCCAGGGCCAACACCCAAGAAGTTCTCTGACCTCCATACATGTGCTGTGGCGCGTGCATTCTTTCCCCCTCCCCCACCCCCGCAACATACAAATAAAAAAAATTGAAAAATAAAAAATTAAAGGTCAGAATTCTTTGTCACAATGGTTCATTTGCCTGGCTTTGTTAGGACAAAAAGTTTGTTAGTCCAAACTTTTAATAGAGGAATTCGGTGTCTGCCATCTGGCACTGGAGTGTATATGCAAGCATACACTTCAGTCATTGTCTGGAGTTTGCATAAGATTAACACAGAGATTGTTGAAGTGGGAGGATTTGAGGGGCACAGCTGTGGCCTGTGGGTTGGAAACAGGCTCACACTAACCTCTTGGACAACCAGAAGCTTGCTCCACAGCAGATTTGTGTGGCTTGGGTGAAAAAAATCTAAACTGACCTTAAACACAGTGTACAGATGTTATAAATGACCTTTTCAGACGAATAATGGAGCCTCAGGTCCCGGGAACTGTGCTGTAGATGGTGATATATAGGAGGCAGTGCCCGGCTTTTATACTTCGTTTCTTCCTTTCTTGCTGAGTATTAAAACTGATTCTTTCCCGCAGTCCCCACCCTGCGAGTAGAGATCAGAGGACAACTTGAAGAAATCGTTTCTCTCCTCTACCATGTGGGTCCTGGGATTTAACTTAAGTTTTTCAGGCCTGTGGCAAGCACCTTAACTTGCCGAGCCATCTTGCCAGCCCTATACATTACTCGCTGCCTCTGAGCTACTTCCTAGCCAGTTGGGAAACTTGCCATCCCAGTTATAAGAGAAATCTGTCACATGCCATCAAAAAGCTGCCAGGAGGAAATCTACCACGGAGAATTCTGATGCTTATTGGTGTGATCCAGATATTGAAACTGTAACTGAAATGCCCCAAAGTTAAAAACAAAATTCAATCCAATATGAACAAAATCTCATAACTTCCATTTTATCTGGACCAGCAGCATAGAAGAGTCCTAACAGAGCTCTCCGAGGCTGAAATGGCTGTCCGGATTGTGCTTGCTGAGCCAGCATGAAGACTGATTTCAATGCCCAACATCTGTGTGAAATTTTTAATTTTTTTATTTAGAAATGAGGTTTATTTTAATAGTTTTTGCTTAAAGAGGTTAGAGGCAGGAGGATTCCCTCGTTGGCATTCAAGGCTGGGGGTTGAGGTTTTGGGGAAATTCAGAACTGGAAATCCAACTTTGTCTGACAGAGCCAAAACTTTCACACATCTTTGAGGATGTGCTGAGATCTCCTCTTCCCTCAGACAAGGGAAACAAGCTGGGTGGTTCCCACCACAGGAGTCTCCCTCTAGAGAGGTTTGAAAATTCCAATAAATAGTTTTGTTTTTTTCTGGTAGGAAAAAGCTTGTCATGTCTTTATCTTGGAGAAATGCCCCTCCCTGCCCACCTGCCTGCCAGGGATCTGTCTAACTCCTAGTATCTCAATCATAAGAGTCCTCTTTTTAAAGGTTGTATTAACCAACTACAGTCCCAAGAAGATGTTAAAATTATCAAGTTTTGACCCACCATTTTAAAATTCTATTTTCGGTAAGGAGAGAAAACTTGATTTTCTTCACCATTTTATTAAAGGGCACGGGAAAACAATATCTTTGGGAAGTATTCTGTAAACACTTTATTTTTTCCCTTTCAAATTGGCTGATTTTAAGAGGATGTGGTCCATTATTGTTGCAACAGCTTAACAGGATGGGAAGGCAGGTGGCCCCCATCAGAGCACCTCTGCTGGTCTTCAACAAGTCAGGAGTCCTTGCAGGAGAAAGGGCTGGAGTCATGTATGACGAGGTACAGGCTCACACTGAAAGGGGGTCCTTCCCCTGGGAATGTGATGGAGGCTTCTTGCCATCTGAGAAGACTGTCATAAAAGGAATGAACTAAGACTGAGCTGTGACTCTGGCTTGCAGCCTCCACCACCCCACCACTGACAAGAGCACAGCACATATTGAGTGTGTAAGTGTGTACATGACAAATCCTATGCTTCCAGCACCTTCCTATGGCTTCATTTACGGTGGCCCACTTTCGTGGGCGCAGTTTGCATCTTCCACCAGTAGCTGAGGGAAGTTAAGTAATTTGCCTAAGGCCATGAAGGTAAACAATGAGCTTTCAGATATTTTAAAGTCTTAGAATGGGAGAGACTCTCGAAGAATGAAAGCGATTGATTTCCAAGACCCAGACATGGATGTTAAAGTGTTCAGAAAACAGCAGTGCACATCCAAACCCCACTGGCTCTTTTCACTCCTGTAACATTGGCTGTGCAGTCACCTGTGCACCTCAGCATCCCCCCACCAGGAGCATGTTACAATAGAATCCCAGACTTCCTGAGCCAGAATCGATCAGCACAGCCAGAGACCTGCAGGCTCCAGCAAGCTTGAGAAGAGATGGCCTGACCTGCCTGCTTTGTAATTTCCATTCCTCTAGGCTGGAAGGCTCTTCCCCAGGACTCCCATGCTTGCTGCAGTCATATCTTTTGGAAATTCCCTCTTGCCTTCATGCAGGAGGCATGTAGGCCCTGGTGCTCACAGATGAGCACCAGCAGAACCAGGCCTGTCAAACACACGGGATTGTCTTTTCAAAAGAAGAGAGGTAGAAATCTATTTTCTACCCAGAAGACTGGGAGCGGACATGGATAATAGCTTGGTGACTTTTGTGCTATTCATGTGGCCAGGCCTCCCCCCAGACCCTTGAGACTGGTTTCTCAAGTTTATCTATAGAACCTATCTTTATGGTAGATGTCAAATTACAAAGTTTTGAAGTGATCATGTCTTAAGTTTTGCTGTACATGTGGGATTGAGTAAATTATCACAGGGAAACTCTGCTTAAATGTGCCTGAAATAAACTACTCAAAGTCAAACTTTCCAAGTTTGAACCAACACCAACTACTGAGTCCTATTAAACTGAACTGCCTTCTTGTCTCCTGGATGGATACTGCTGGCTGTGGTGTTTGCAGAGACACCCTGAACCCCGCACCTTCAAAGACACAGCTTTGGCCAGACCATGCAGTTAAATTAAAAATAAGCCTTGAGATCATTTCAGATGATGTACTCAATCTGGTATCCTACTGTGTGCTCTGCCTGATTCAATTTGAACCGGCTGTTAAGCATTCTCTTGTTATGTAACCAACCTTACTATGGCTTGTGCCTCCCATGTAATCAGCTTTAACCTAAGTGCATAGCTTTAATTATGTATCTCTCCACGTCCCAGATCCAGAATAATGTACGTGTGTAGGCGTAGGTGGAGGTGTGGGTTGTGGTAATCATTTGCTGAAAGCAGCCAAGTTGAAAGCAACCAACCCATGTACAATGTTGGAAGAAACAGTGGTCTAGCTTGAGAAAGTGTGTGGTTGGGGGTACTATTCTTGATCAGCTGGGGTCAATAAGGTAAGCTCTTTCCTTATAAAAACATCCTTGATAAAAATTTCTGTGAGAATTATTTTCATTTCCTTCCCATACCACGGTTTCTGTATAAAATACAGAGTTAAGCTCTTTGTTAGGGACAGGAACAAACACACATGACAGACCACAGACCACAGACCACAAACTATAAACAGGCAAAATATACATAGAGAGAAGTGGAAAATTCAAATTTGGACTCCATCTTGGTTCAAACTACTCGGTTTTTTTCCCAGTCTTTAATGTAACATCAGTGCAGCTTACCTTGAAAGCAGCTTCCCTGTTTTCCATGTGAGCAGCAACTTCTCTGATATGTGTATGTGTTTGCACAGAATAGATGTGCCTATGTGTAGGTGCACATGCTCACATGTGTGTGTGTGAAGGCCAGAGGACAACCTCAGATGTTGTCCAGCTTGCTCTTTGAGCCTTCCACCCTGTCCTGTGTGCTGGTTCCTCAGGCAAAGGCATCTTCCACCATTTTTTTTTCTTTTCTTTTGTTCTCCAAGCGAGCTAGGCTGCTTCATCGGCAAGCCTCAAGGCTGCATCTGTCTCTCTCCCCTGCGCTAACAAGGGTGTATGAACATCCATGCCTGGGGATCAAACTCTGGTCCTTATGGTGCAAGGCACTTTACTGAGCTATCATCCCCTCCCCCTCCCCCTCTCCCTCCCCCTCTCTCTCCCCCTCCAACAGTAACTTCTGATACCTTCCATTTGCTTCTCCTGCTAAGTCCTTGGTCATGGTGATGATCAATAACTGAGACCCCAGATTTGTTTCTCTCTTCCAACTACTATACCAGAACTTCCATCAAGACTCAGATTGTGTGTCTCCAGCACCTTAGACAGTGGCAGGAATCCCTGTACTTGCTCAGTACTTCAATGAGGGACCGATTTCGATGCAGTGCCATTTAGAGTAAAAATAGCCAACTCCACCGAAGAGATCCCTGAGAGACGGAAAGGGACGAGGAAAAGAATGACTTCCTTTGACTTCCGAATTCTCACATTTCTCAAAGGCTTTGCATTGTTCTATATTTATCCATTTATCTATTATGTGTGTGCATATCTGCCGTGTGAATGGATGTGTACCGTGTGTGTGCAGATGCCTGAGAAAGCCAGAGGGCATGACCTGCCTGATGTGGATGCTGGGAACCCCGTAAGCTCTCCTAACTACTGAGCTATCTTTCCAGCTTCCGCACTGTCTTTATAATTTACTGAATACTTTAAATAACTGCACAAACCATCCCAAAATCTATCACAAGAAACAAAGCAGAGTCCATCTGCTCCCTCTAAAAAGCTTTAGACTTGGACTGTTTACCAGATCGCACGTGAATGAATAAAAAGTCCTTGTCTTGGAAGAGCCCGTCTCCCTCGGATGCGTCACAACCAGCTAGGAACTTATTTGTGAAGCTGGTCGCTGGGACTGTATCATGTGGACTGTGCCATGCTCCCTCCTGCAGGCCAGGCCGGAACCCAGGGCCCAGTGTCTGAAGTTCAGCTGACCCCGTGTTCCGTAGGCATTGCTGCCTCCAGCAGCAGAGACCAAGCAGACTCCAATCAGAGGCCATGAAAGGAAGCCATCTTTACTGGTGAATCATTTATTTAGACAAGACAAAAACATCTCCACCTGGTTTCTCTTTATACAGAAAGTGGAACATTTCAAATATATTAGCTTTTCTCTTTTTCAACAGAATTCATTTCAATCTGGTCCCAGGAACTGCTTCTCATGTTAGGACTCACGTTTTAGTAACACATATGCGCCCATCACAGCCAAAAGAGCATACTGTAAAGAAAGCACAATGAGAAAGCATTGTGAGGTCTGCAGATAAACTCGGGCTTATAAATGCATTCAGATGAAGCCTGCTCAACGCTAGACTGAGAACAGGCTCAAAACATGACCTCTCCTCCACTGGCCTTGTTCTCTAAATTAGCCGTTCAATGCACACTGAATAAAGACCTAAAAATATACTGATGACTCGGGACCAAATACCTGACAGACGCAGCTAATGCGGTGCTTACTCCTTTGTACGTTTCCTATGGCCTTTTTAAAAATAGAAATGCCATTTCTACTGAAGTTGGTTGATAAATATGACCAGGCTTTTGATACTACTTCAGATTATGCTAAAATTTTTCCATAATAACCAACAATCCTGCAAGCACCATTTCAGAACACAGTTAATGTAAAAGGTAAAAGAAGCTGTTTAAATAACTAATTTAAATGTTAATAATTTAGGCTATTAAGCTAATTTGTGGGCAATTACAAATGCTCCACAGAAAATCAATGGCAAAACATTTTATGACGACTTTCTATTTACAACTGCACAGGTAAAAGCTCCAATATTTAAAACTTAAGTAAACATGCACACACATAAATGCCTACCTTGAATTTCGGATAGTCATTCATTATAATGGTGACCATGCCAACATAAGGTAAGAACCTAAATTGTGGGAATGAAAAGCACAAGATATAACATTTGTTTACTGTATGTTGACCCAGCGCTTACTGCTCTACATGTCAGGACTCCAGTCTTCCTAGGACACATCACTGAGGAAGGTCAGGGCTCACTCCTTCCTTTCTCAAGGCTTGATCAGCAATGTGTACGGACACAAGGCTGGGCAATTTTAAGTGAGTGCATGGTTTGAGCAGGAAAGCCCGCTGCTGGCTGCACTTGGTGCCATTAAACTAACTACCTGAACCATTTGCTCAAGTCCAAGTACAACTCTCACAAACCTAAGCTGGTTTTGGTTTTAGGAGGAAAGTATTTTCGGGAGGCCTGTGTAAAAACAGCTCCCAGAAAAAGCTTCAAAACTAAAAGCAAAAGATTTACATGACCCGAAATGAAACCAGACAACAAACAAAGCTTTAAAGCACACAGAAAACTGGCCAAGGTTTAAACGATTGTCATGATTTTCATTTCAGTGCTTTTCAAGTTAGAAAATGAGTTTCCTGAGGAATGGACACAAATGTGCACCCTGTAACTCACACTCAAATACAACCATGGTCCCAGAGAGAACAGTTCAGAGAGAGTGATCGGCCACAGGACCAGCATCAATATGTGAGTGCTGTGCTCCTGCAGCAGCATCTATGCTAAGGGGAAGCAGGTGCCTCGGCCACAGCACCTTCCAGTCAGCAGCCAGTGGCTTCTACCTCACTCCTGTCCATGGCCTTCACTGGCATTAGAAATACAAGACTGGCTGGCAGGAAGTCCCCTTGCCTCCCTGCAGATACACGAGTGGAAGTGCAGCAGAGGGGAGTGGGTGAAGGCTTGGTGTCACCACGTGTCACCTATGTGTGAAGCCCATGTGTCACCACACAATTAATAAAGATAACCTTACACGCAGGAGCTATCTGCCCTGCTGCGTGTAGCTGAGACAGTAGGCATTTCTATCAGGAGTCTTAAACTTTATTATTAGCATTTACAAACGGGCCACTGAGAGAGGAAAGACATCTCCTTTACTAATTTTTTAAAATGAGGGTCCATTCTGTACAGTGTCAATCATAATTAATCCTTGAAATAATCATTTGTTTAAAATTTTCCACACAACTTTCTAATTATGAAAGGCAAATAGAAAATAATCCAAATGTCTATTACAAAAAGTCTTCCAAGATGGTTGCATACGAAATTATAAGTGTCAACCAAACAGGATTTAGCCATTAAAAGGGTAAAAATGTAGATTTGACACAAAAAGCTACTTGTACTTACTGCTTGACTCAGTCCTCCAGCTACAGCTGTATGTTATATGTGCGCATGGCTATCAGCAGAGTGCCCAGACAGTCACTGAAATGTTAAGCAGAGGCCGTCTCTAGTAGGCTTTCTACCCACTGGTGTTTAAACCCCCAAATAACTAACCTTTAGGTGAAGGTGTGTTTTGCAGTAGAACCAAACCCAGTGTACAGGTAATACATTCTAGTTAAGTTATAGCTTTTGGATCCTTGGATGTCAGTAAGTTTTCATTTAAAAAATATTATTTATTTCATATGTACGGGTGTTTGGCCTGTTTGTATGTCTGTGCCGTGAGTACAGTGCCAGAAGAGGCCAGAATTGGGCGTCAGATCTCCAGGCCTGAAGCTGCCATGTAAGTGCTAGGAGTCGAACCTGGGTGGTCTGGAAAGGCAGCCAGTGCCCGAAACTGCCTGACCATCTATCTCTCCAGCCCTTGAATGTGTTTTGTTGAAGATAGGGTCTCACTTCATAGCCCAGGCTTAGATTTTATTGGTCTCAAAGCACAGCCTGGACCTGTTTACAGCACTTCTGATGTGTCATGTGACAAGCAACTCTATTCTCTTACAAGCGTCTTCATTTTTAAGAGTTTTCCTGGTTTCTGATCCTTCTGATTAGCAACAAGTTCATGCTCACCCTCGAGCTCTTCCTACCACGTCCTTCTTCTCCAGCCAATTCTGGCCTTCTTTGTACAAGCCTCTATCATCAACTTCATTATTATCTCCTTTAGTCAGAAACTTGATGTCTCCATTATCTCTGGAAAGCAAAATGACATCCTCTCAGAAATCATTTTCAGGACAGCATCATTAAAAACATATTAGTTTAATGCAGACATTACAGCCAGACACAAGCACTTGGAAAGCAGCTGAGGGAGACCTGACCTCTCTTTGGACTAAGTTGACTGCTTACAGATGACCACCCAGCTGAAGCACACATCTAATGACAATTTCGTGGACTTAAATTCCAAAGCATTCAAGTCACCCTGGCAACCAAAACACAAAGCAAAGGCCAGGCAATGGGAAGGCAATAGCTGGCCACTGGCAGCAGGGCAACGACAGCATCACTTCTTACTCAGGCATCCTCATAGCAAATAGAAGAGATAGTACTTAAGTTGTTTTTTAATAAAAAAAAAAAAAAGAGTATTAGTAGCACTCATCAACAGGCTAGATCATGGGAATAGGGCCTGTCCAGGTTCACAGCACTCCAGAACAGAGGAGGCAGTGAACTTTTCCACACTTGCCTCAGTTGCTTCTCCTCAAGTCTGACTCGGTCAGAAATCAGGCGAGGATGAATTAATGACCTGCACTGCTCTCATCCCTTCTCAGTTGTCGGGGAAAGTCTGTTAGGATGGACCTTACTCCTCCTCAGTCTACATAGGAACTGGCCCAAACCACACTGATCTGTGGCTAATGCAATGTGCCAGTGCTTTGTGACTGCCCTCAAGCTTACCAAATGCAGAACTGTCAATGCTTTACTTGCTTCACCACTAAGCACGTCGTGCAAAAATCCCATTTTCAGGGAACCAGTCATGAACAACATCAGACAGTCAGCTGACAGGTGGGACTCACTAAGTGTTCTAAATGGGCAGTCACTGGAAAGGTGGCACTGGAAACACAGACACAACTCTGCAGCTCTACAGAGTCATGAAGAGGGTCTTTCAGAAAAATGAAAACAGGCCCCATTAGGGCGAGGCAAGAGGCTCAAAGCCTGCAAGCATCTGAACCGGTGTCTAAAGGAGCAGGCTGCTCTGTGCTTGTGTAGACTCCAAAGGGCGACATCCTCTGTCACAGTGTGGGGACGTTACAGCAAAGCCATCACTGCCTCAGCTTTAAACACATTGTTGTGATTTGAAATGGCTTTCAGAGGAGGTGATAACTCTGTCGGGCCATCCCTGCTTCCTTCTCAGGAGGTTAGCAAGCAGAGGGCACGTGACCATTAAACACTGCCTGTTTGTGAGCAGTCTGTACAGAATCTGGACTAGTGTAAAAGCCAGTGTAATAAAGTGAGTGTTTTAAGTAGATCTGGAAACAGGGAAAGGCCTGAGTGTCCAATACCAGGAGTCAAATTCTCAGTCCCTCATTATCCTTCTCCCTCCTTCTACACATGGTGAAAAATCCACCATCTTTTAAAAGACAGATAATATACAGATCCAAATGTAATTGTATAAAGCATGAACACAAAATGCTATTATAAAGGCTACACAAAGGTAAGGGTATATACCAAGTATATAAAATGTAATCCTACCCCACCCCACTTTCACATGGAAGCTTTCTGTACCTGAGCTAGAATTAAATGGTTTTGTTCCAAATACCAGACGCTGTTAAGGCCTTATGTCATGAATGCTACCTAAGGGGAAAGTGAGTCTGGCTGTCAGGGAAAGACTAAGACAGGACATGTTATGGAAGGAGGTTTTTCTTAACGAGGGCTGAAGGTACTGCTAACAACGCCCCTTTGGATAGTCACACAGAGAAGCAGCCAGCTTTGTTATAGGTCAGAAGGGAATCCTGGTACCACAGCAGTCAGTCTGCTTAGAGTGACTCTGAGACTCCTTTGAACAGTGAAGATAAGAGACCCCTTGCATTCTTGAAGCAGTCTGGGTTTGTTTTCGCTTGATTTTTTTTTTTTTTTGTACACATTTTAGTAAACATTATCTCCCTTAGCCCTTACAATCACCCTGTGAGTTATTGTGGGTAAAATACTGTCACTCCTGGTTTCTAAACCAAGTCAGGTCACTGGCGCAAAGTTGCCCAGTTAATGAATGGTGGGACGAGGCCAAATATGGCTCTTCCGGTTTCTCACTGATCTTTAAAAGCATCTACCAAAATTTACAATTCCACAGTAAAAGCAAGTAAAGCCTCTTTACTTTTCGTGAACCTTGATTACTCTGTGAACTATCGGAATGTCTCTTCCTTCAACTTTAAAAACAACTATTTCACCAGCTCTGATGGGGTCCTCCCGGAAATTTGTGAGGAACAGCAGGTCTCCCCTGTGAAAGGCCGGCTCCATACTGCCACTGCAAAGAAACACAGTCACAGTCAGTGGCCCCTGGTATCCATAGGGCAGCACGTGTCAACTCCCAGCCACCCTCGAGTCCGTGTTCACAAGGCGCTGCACATGAACCTGGAGGGTTCCCCTCCAGCTCAGATGAGGAAATGGCTGGTTAGGCTTATGCATGGAAGAGCACCAGGGGCTCCTCCTCTCAGCCTGTCACTCCACTGTCTGCTTCTCATTCCTTGAACAAGTACTGCCCTGGAGCTGAAGCAAGAATAGTGTCAGCTCTGAAGTGAACGTTACCCACTTACGGCCTTAAAAAAAGAAGCCCTACATCCACAAATGCATTTCATTCAGAGCTGCATACTGTTAGTTCTGGTTAATATCTAGAGCCAGCCCTTCCCTTCATGGTACAGCCTTAGCACATGCAACACTGCAGGATGTGTTCAAGGGAAGAGAAACAGATGAAGAGTTAGCTAGCAGGCCCTGTCATGAAGCATGCTGACAGCTAGCACAAAACCCCGCTTTTGCCTCTACAACAGCAACTTTTTGACCATGTCCTACAAGAGCCCAATACTAACGAGTATTATTGGTGTGGGAGATGGATAAGGAATCTTCACGGTAATAGTTCAAATCTATGCCAAATGCTCTGATGTATTCAAAGTAAACAGCAAGCTACTGGGACGTGAAAGTTAAAATGTAATGCACAGGAAAGGAATAAGAGCTACAAATTCTGTTGCCTGGGAGCTCGCAACCAAGGATGAGCTAGTAGTAATATCTGTCTAACGGGAAGGAGGAAGAAGCAGGCTGAAGCTCCAGGGCCTTTAAAAGAGAATATGGTTCATGAAGCTGGGCCTCTTTCCAACCCCCAGGACTGGTGCTGCACAAGCTTTCCACTAGACAGAAGGCAGGGAAGAGATGCGTGGCTAAGCTGGCCTGTCACTAAGCAAGGGCTCTGTGTTAAAGTGAACCCCGAATTCTGAGTACAGGCTCAGACCTGGCTTGCTAACCAGGAAAGCTGAATGAGAAGGGGAAAGGGCTGACCACAGAACTAAGGGAGAGAAAGAAAAAGGTAGCTGGGTAAACAAATTTGGCCCCAACATGGACCCCTACTGTGTCCCCCTCTGAAGATGAACTGCACTTCTGACTTCCTTGTACAGAACAACAGCTAAAATGCCTGCTTTCTCCACTAGTGGCTTCATCTCCATTCCTTCAGTGAATTTCCCAAAGCCCCAGTATGGAAGTCAGTGTCAGAAAACTCTCTTGGTTGTGACAACAGACTGCACTGACAAAAGATGCACCCTGCCAAAGTCCCAGGGCTGAGAGGGCACACCAAGAAGGGCAACTCTCTGAGTCCAGTAGCACCAACTTGCAGGTCTCTTCTTCCACGGCCTGGGACACCCCCCCCCCCCAAGCAACTGAGGGACTTTACCAGCTCATGACTTAAGCCAGACTGCTTTAAAACTAGCAAGGCTTGTTTAAGGTCCCTGTGTATTGCAGCTTCACAGAAATGCCTGTGTGCACACGTGTGATGGGAAGGGAGTCTGGTGATCTTAGATCCAGTGTTGTTCCACCAAATGTAATCTTGGAACGCTTACGGTAATCTCAGTGTGCCTCAGATTGTGCATGAGAGGACACATCCAGATTCCTCCTCTCCCTCTTGCATCTGAAGATGGAACCCAGTGCCTTACAAAAATGCCACAAATACACTCTGCATCCCTAGGCCTTCTTCCAAAAAAGGCTTGTTTGTTTGTTTGTTTGTTTGTTTTTCTCCTTTCCTTCCTTCCTTCCTTCCTTCCTTCCTTCCTCCTGTTCCCTTGCTAAGGATAAAACTCAGGACCTTGAATGTGCTATGCACTTACTTTATCATAGAATGACATCCCGAGCCTTCAAAAAAAAAAAAACCAAACAAACAAACAAAAAAACCATATCATTTCCTCAAACAGCTTCTGAGCACTGTACCCACCGACATTCAAAAGTGGAGTTACTGTAATTGAAGCAGGGTCATGGTGTCCAGGACCTGGGAGCCTGGTGCCCTCCTCATTCCTAATGCATCTCAGGAGCCCAGGGCACACCTGAAATACTGTGTGAACACTGATGATGAGAGTCTCTCTCTCTCTCTCTCTCTCTCTCTCTCTCTCTCTCTCTCTCTCTGTCTCCCTCTCTCTGTCTCTGTCTCTGTCTGTCTGTCTGTCTCTCTCACACACATACACACACATAGACACACACAGACACACACACACACACACACACACACTCCTTTGTGTGAACTACACTTCCTCACACATCTACATTTATGAAAACTGCAAGGCTGCCCCTTGGTTAGTCACACAAAAGTAGCTGGGGAAATACAGACCCAGCTGCAGCCCTGTGATCTGTCAGCAGAGCTCAGTACAAGGAAAGGCACTGGTTTGGAAACAGCAAAAGCCCTGCACTGTGGCTTTGGCTCCTGGA
The DNA here is from genome assembly GCA_019843815.1 of Montemys delectorum. Lineage (NCBI taxonomy): Eukaryota > Metazoa > Chordata > Mammalia > Rodentia > Muridae > Montemys > Montemys delectorum. Next base: position 25,948 of record JADRCD010163913.1, read on the forward strand.
CTGGTCAGCTATGACTCTGATCAAGTGACCACAATAGCTCCCCTTCTGCCCCCATACAATAAAGAGGCTCTATTGCTACAACAATGGGACTTAATGATGTCAGACACAGCGGACAAAGCACCCTGGTGCACCTGCTGGCTCCAAGCAAGCTCATTTGGCTTCAAATGGACAGAAGATTTCTCCCTGAATGACTTATGGCTGCATGAAGTTGACAATATCCACTCCTCTAAAGTAGATACACTTTCATAAGCATGACAGGAGATAGTGGCCATTGACATCTCCTGACACTTGCTGTACACTGGAGGGACACACACCCCTTCTACTAGGTATAGCTTAACATTTTAAACTAGTTAGGTATAAAGGTCAATTTGTGTATAGATAATGCTATCTCACTTTGCTGAATTGTCATACTAGAATACCAAAAGCATTGGCATCAACAAGCTCTAAGACAGTGGTTCTCAACCTATGGATCACAATGCATTTGGGATCCAACGACCCTTTCATAGGGGTCACCTAAGACCATCGGAAAACAGGTATTTATATTACGATTTCTTTCTTTCTTTTTTTTTTTTTTTTTTTAAGACAAGGTTTCTCTGTGTAGCCCTGGCTGTCCTGGAACTCTGTAGACCAGGCTGGCCTTGAACTCAGAAATCCTTCTGCCTCTGCCTCTGCCTCCCAAGTGCTGGGATTAAAGATGTGTGCCACCACTGCCTGACCTACATTATGATTCTTAACTACATTATGAGTATCAAAATTACAGTTATGAAATAGCAACAAAAGTAATTTTATGGTTCTACAACATGAGGAACTGTATTAAAGGGTAGCAGCATTAGGAAGGTTGAGAGCCACTGCTCTAAAACAGCATTTTTCAATTAACGAAACACTCTCAAGAGCCATCAATAAAGAGTCTCGAGTAGTTTATCCAATTACAATCTTAACCTCATGGCTGTCACACAAGGCACCCTCGCTCCTGGATCCCAGGGCAAGCAGGATGAGGGCCGGGATCAGGACCTACCTCAGTACCACCACGATGGGACTCTCGCTGCCCGTGAGAACAATCAAGCCTTTCCATATCATGAGCGCAGAAGACACGATCATGGCAAAGTTTAAAACCTGGTAGTAGAGCTGGAACAAAAACAGGCCGAACCAAAAGTGAAAACTGACGGCAAAATATTCAATATTCACACGATAGAGCCTGGAGGTGCTTATATAATTTAAACAAGATGTGATTCTAGGGCAGGTAGTATTTCAACTTTTATCCACAGGATATGCCTTCCAAATATCACCTCACAGTCAGTGAGAAAAGAGGGGGAAGAACTCTCTGTGAGCTTGATCTCAAATAACCTTGCCCCCAAATAACCCTGGATAACAAGGGGGCTCTGTTGTCACTGGTGGTGGGGCTTAATGACCCCAGAAATGCTGAACAGAACATCCTAAATACCTGCTTACTGCCTCCCAAATATGGACTGAGGATTTTCCCCAACAAGGCTAGCTCTGGGGTTCCCAGTCCTTCAAACCCTAAACATTTGCCCTCCAGAATTCCACCACTGGCAGTTTCCATTCTAGCCTGGTACAGATGCAGCTTAGCATCAGCTAGTTGTCAGCCCCATGTTCTCATCCTGAAACTCTGACACATCTAAAGTAACTTCACCTCTATTGCACATTAGCCCACAACTAAAGATGGCCTCAAATGGAAGCTAAACGGTATTAGAGGGCTCAACCAGTAGTAAGCCTCTGCCTCTGCAGAAACAAAACTTACCTGTTAAAAGTTTAGAAACAAAGCTTTAAAATACCTAGATGTTTAAATCATCAATAATATGTCAAAAAATGAATAGTAAATATTTGGTTAAGAACACAAGTAGACGAGTCCCAGAAGCCAAGAGGTCATGGCTGTTGTTAGCAGTAAGTAAGGCTCCGAGCTTCCCAGACCTACCTCAGAAATTCCCTCCAACCCACGGGGCTCACCTGGCTCCTTTGCTGCTGCACTTGTGCACATGTGCTGAGGGACAGGCTCTCCCCTTGTCACAGCTGCCTGCTATCCCTGCCAATCTCTAGGGACTAAAGGGAAACTCAGCACCCATACACGTCCCAGCTCCCTTGCAGCAGTAGCTGAAGTCAGCAGAATGCCATCCATCCTCCAGGAGGCCACAAAAACTAAAGCTACTTTTGTTAGCACTACCCAAGAGATGAGTTCTCCAGGCCCTGCCCTTCTGACAAGGCAAGAAGGCACCTGCCTTTGGTACCTATCTGCCTCAGCCTTCCTCCCCAAGCCCTGAAATTGTCGGGATGACTGCAGAACCATGTGGACTCAGTTGACTCAAGCCTAGACGAGTCAGTTTGAGCAACCTTTGTCCCTTCCCCTGGACCATCTACCCTGGGATGGAAACTACTTCAAGGCCATGTGGTTCCTTCTCCCTTGCCCCATGTCTCTAGATGTCTGGACAAGCTGACAGGCAAGGGATGTTCCTTCAGGACTTCTGCCCCTCACCTTAGCTTTCCATCCCTGGCACACAGCATTCGCACAGTTGTGTGTCCACACCTTCCACAGGCCTGGTAGCAGTTACTCCACATACTTCCTATTTATCTTTTTAGTCTTCTATCTAGCAGAGGAAATCCCAGTCAGAGGAGTGGGCAGGACTGGGGAGAAGTGGGTACCTCACATGTCTCAACTTTTGGAGAAAGAAGATGTACTTCAGCCTGCCCTCTTTTCTCTTCATTTCTAAAGACATCTGCTCCAGCTGAGTCTCAAAGGATTCCATGTCATGGGGCAGCATCTTTCCTCAGCCTCCCTGGAGCCTCTCAGCATTTCTAGTTCTCAGACTACTTCAGTTACCATTTTTTCCTCTGTCTTCCAGCTTCTAGAACCTGGGTAATCTTGTTTCCTTGCCTGGACTCCCTATCTTGAAATAGTTGATGACTAAACATCTTTTAGTGTGTTGCAGAAGTAAAATTAGCCTAGTTAGAGCTCATCTTTCGGAACAGGAGCCAGATCATGTGGCTCTAAACATCATTTCCTCAAATATTCAAATTTCACTTTAACTGAAAAAGAATAGACTAGTTTTGAGTTTTGGTGTCCTAGCACAGTAGGGTGTACTGCACACATTGAGATGACAAGATATTTAAAGTTTTACCATAGACAACTGATAAGTATTTGAGGTGACAGTGATGCTAATCACTATGTTTGATCATTATACAATGTAAACATGACTGAAAACTTCACACTGTGCCCCATATAAAGCTACACAGTCAATAAGTGTAAATTTTTAAAACACATCAAAAAAAGATTAATATACATCAAAATATGATTTTCAAAATGTACGTGGCCTGCAGAAATGCAACCAAGGACAGTCAGGACTGCCTAGCAGGGAAGTGCTAGGTGGCCTTACAGGGTCCTGACATCTGAGTGTGCACCATCCTTCACAGTGGTAGCTTTCAAACACCTACTGCAATCATTTGGCAGGCCTGAGAAGCGCATTTCAAACAAGCTCCCAGGTGACACTGAAGCTGCTGGCTTATGACCACAATTCAAGGGCCATTGTGCTCTACTCCTGGTCCTCGACAACACACTGGAATCACACAGGAGAGCTCAGGAGAGCAGTCCAAGTGAACCCACGACAGGAAACACTGGCGTCCATGTTCCCTGGACCTTAGCTGAGAGATTCTGGTGGGTGGGTGGGGAGTGAGTGGGTTGGGGCTGGCAGCTGTCCTTCATCTTTCCCATCCAATCAGCTTAAGACACTCCACCGTGATCTCTTCCTCCAAAGTGTGCCTTCTTCCACCCACGGCTGACATCCCTTCTCCTCCACAGCCAACGAAAGGTGCTGCTGCCCTAACTAGAACTCCATCCACTCTCTGAATACTTTATCCTCCTGACAGTTCCTCCTTCTCCACCTGAACCTTCAAATATTTCCATCAGCACCATCAGGCTAACTCCTCCCAACGCTGAGATTCCCAACTGGCCAGAATCACAGCGAATCTTTAGAGGTAACTGAAATGCTTCAAGTCACAGCCACTGGGTCACTGTAAGAGCCTCATACAGGTCTTCTAATCCACTCCACATTTATACTTGTTTTCAGTGTCATCCGGTCACCCCTGTGCTATGCATAACCCCTTCAGCTGCAGCCTACTCTCTTAATACGGCCTCAGATGCCCTGCCTGACGGATACCCAACTTTCCAGCTTGGACTGGTGAAAGTCACCATGCCCAGCCACGAGTGTAACATCTATCAGTTCTTCAAACAGCACACGTGCCTTTCTTCAAGCCCTTCACCCAGGGGTTTGCTCTGCCCAGAAAGTTCGTTCCCTAGACTCTTAGCACATTCAGAACTCACTGGTTCTCAAGTCCCTCCCGACACCAGTGCCTGTGGGAAGCCTTCTCCAATGTGGGAGACCAAGAGTCACCAAACTTTCTATTTAAAGGGCCGGATAGTAAATAGTTTAGGTTTATAAGCCACATAATAACTATCAAAGCCACTTAGCTCTGCTGTTGGTTTGGGAAAGTAGCCACAGACAACATCTAAAAGGATTTGGACGGCTATGTGCCAAGAGAATTTTATAAAAGCTGGCAAAGCACTGGAGCTTGCCAGTCTTCATCTGCCGCAGGCCAACTTGCCTTCCCGTTTCCTGTTCTCGCGGCAGCCGTCGTCCCCTCGGAGCATCTATCACCACCAGTGGTACATGCACTCACTTACTTGTCTTCACACTAAACTGTGAATTTCACAGTGGCAGAGATCATTCCACACCTTGTTCAGAACTGTATTCTCGATATTCAACATGGGTCTGGCAACAGTCAGCATTCCATTTGCTAAATAATGATGAACTCCTTTAACACACACCGAATGCAAGCAATCCAGCTATAAGGAAACCAGAGTGCCAACAGCAGGTGAAATCTTAAAGCTATAATTTCCCAATGAGGAAATGTAAGCGGCAGGTAAACATTTGGAAGGTTCAAATCCATAATCCTCTCACCTTCCCAGGAAATTTAAAGTTTCAGTTCTTTCAATGCTAAGACCCAGGAGTAGTGCCAAAGGCGACACTGTGTGAGAATGCAAGTTGATGTAAGCACCCTCAGCTGACATTAATATCAAAAGATTCCTATCAGCCCAGGGCTCCTGCTTCAAGGAATTCATCAGAAACATCGACAGATAGGAAATGGGAGTCCACAGATATTTATACCAGTCTTATAATAATGAGGAAAAGGTAGAAAAGAGCAGATTACACCACTATTTCAAATAACGAGAAACAACTTTAGTATCAAATACTAAGCATGTTGAGTGAAAAGAGATGTCAACTGCAAGAAGACCTCTGGCAAACTCTAAGCACAAGAGGTGGTCTAAGGCACCCCCAAAGGTTACCTTAGGATAGATGATTACAAGAAATTGATTTCTCTCCCTCTCTCTCTCCCTCTCTCTCTCCCTCCGTGTGTGTATGTGTGTGTGTGTGTGTGTGTGTGTGTGTGTG
>JADRCD010163932.1:0-10764 GCA_019843815.1 Montemys delectorum
CCCCCCTAGAACATCCAGGGATTTAGCCATCAACAAAGGAGTACACAAGGCTCCAGCTGCATATGTAGCAGAGGATGGCCTTGTCATGCATCAATGGGAGGAGAGGTACATGGTCCCATGAAGGATTGATAGATGTCTCAGTGTAGGGGAATCGAGGGCAGGGAGGTGGGAGTAGATGGGTGTGTGGAGGAACACCCGAATAGAAGAAGGGGGAGGGAGGATGTGTTAGGGTTTTTCTGGGAGAGAGAGAAATGGGAAAACATTTTAAATGTAAATAAAGAAAATATCCAATAAACAATGGGGTACAGAACTAAACAAAGAATTTTCAAATAAGGGGTATCGAATGGCCAAGAAGCACCTAAAGAAATGTTCAACATCCTTAGTCATCTGGGAAGTACCAATCAAACAACCCTGAGATTCTGATTCCCCTTCACACCATTCAGAATGTCTAAGATCAAAAACTCAAGTGACAGCAGATGCTGTCGAGGTTGTGGAGAAAGAGCAATACTCATTGTTGGTGAGATTGCAAGCTGGTACAACTACTCTGAAAATCGGTCTAGCGTATCCTCAGAAAATTGACCATACTATTACCTGAGGACCTATACTGAGGAGTGGCTGTACCACTCCTGGGCATCTACCCAGAAGATGATCCAACATGTAATAAGGACACATGCTTCACTATGTTCATAGCAGCCTTATTTATAGTAGCTAGGAGTTGGAAACAAACCCAATGTCTTTGAACAGAGAATAGATACAGAAAATATGGTACATTTACACAATGGAGTACTACTCAGCTATTAAAATCAATGAATTCATGAAATTCTCAGGCAAATAGATCAAACTAGAAAATATCCTGTGTGAGTGTAGTGGCTATTCCTTTTTGTCAACTTGACTATATCTGAAATGAACTACAATCCAGAATTAGAAGGCTCACCTGTGGCCCTAATATGGAGGCTGAGAGATACAAGTTTCTGACCTGAGTCTTGGCATGGAGACCTTGAGGAATAGTGGCTATGAATCCTAGATTAAGATAGGAAGATCTATGAGTTCAAGATCATCTGGGATTAAAGGTATGGTGGCATAGTGGCTATGAATCCCAGAAGTTTAAGATTGGAAGATCTATGAGTACAAGCAAGGTCATTGGGAATTAAAGGTGTGGTAGCACACACCTTTAATCTGGGCCACACATTTTGCTGGAGACCTATTTAAGGACATTGGAAGAAGGAAGGCTTGCTCTGCTTCGCCTGCTTGCCTTGTGGGACTGAGCAACTGCTGGATCCTTGGACTTCCTTTCACAGCTGCTGCTGACCATTGTTGGGAGTTGATTGTTGAGAGTTGGACTACAGACTGTAAGTAATCAATAGATTCCTTTACTACATAGAGACTACCATAAGTTCTGTGACTCTAGAGAGCCCTGACTAATACAGTGAGGTAACCCAACCACAAAAGAACACCCATGGTATGTACTCACTGTTAAGTGGCTATTAGGCCAAAAGCTCGGAATAACCAAGATACAATTCTTAGACAACATGAAGCTCAAGAACAATGAAGACCAAAGTGTGGTTGCTTTTGTCCTTCTTACAAAGGGGAACAAAATACTCAGGGTAGGAAATACTGAAACAAAATGTGGAGCAGAGACTGAAGGGAAGGACACCCAGAGACCACCCAACCTGTTGATCCTTCACATATACAGTCACTGTCCCCAAAGCAGTCACTACTGTGGATGCCAGGAAGTGCATGCTGACAGGAACCTGATATAGTTGTCTCCTGAGAGGATCTGTCAGACCTGACAGATACAGATGCAGACGCTCACAGCCCACCACTGGACTGACCACCACAATCCCTAATGGAGGAGTTAGAAAAAGGACTGAAGGGGCTGAATGGGTTTGCAACCCTGTAGGAAGAACAACAGGATCAACCAACCAGACTCCCCAGAGCTCCCAGGGACTAAACCACCAAACAAGGGCTATACATTGAGGGACCCATGGCTCCAGCTGCATATGTAGCAGAGGATGCTTGTTGGGCATCAATAAGATAAGAAGCCCTTGGTGCAGTGAAAGCTTGATGCCCCAGTGTAGGAGAATGGCAGGGTAGGGAGGCACGTGTGGGTGTGTTTGTGGGCGAATACCCTCATAGAAGCAGGGGGAGGGTGGATGGGATAAAAAGTTTCTTAGGGGCAGGGTGGAACCAGGAAGGGGGAAACATTTCAAATGTAAATAACAAAAAAATGTAATAAAAAAAAGGAACAAAAAGACTTACAAAATCTTTGCAGTTTATCACTTGTTGTTCATACAGCTGGAGCCATTGTTATTCTGTTCAGTAACCTGTCTCCTGTACTAGTGCATTCATGGGTATTTCCTTCTCTCCCTTCTATGAGATTCAGTGTATCTGGTCTTATTTTGAGGTCGTTCTGCCACTTGGACTTGAGTTTTGTGCAGGTTGATTTGTTTGGATTAATTTTCATTATTCTACATTCATTCTAGTGGATGTAGACATCTAGTTAGTCCAGCACCATTTGTTGTAGATGCTCTCATTTTTCCATTGTATGGTTTTGGATTTAATATCAAAAAATCAAGTCCATATGTGTGTGGATTTATTTCTGGGTCTTCAATTTATTCCACTGATCAATGTGTCTGTTGCAGTACCAATATCATGCCGTTTTTACTGGCAATCCACAGATAGGCATACCTTTATCAACCCTACATCTGAACAGAGTGCTAATATCAAAAATTTACAAAGAACTCAAGAAGTTAGACACCAGCAATCAATCCAAATAACCAAATTGAAAATGGGCGTTCAGAACTAACTGAGAATTCTCAACAGTTAAATCTCGAATGGCTGAGAAGCACTTAAAGAAATGTTCAATGTCCTTATTCATCATCGAAATGCAAATTTAAAAAACCCATGAAAATGGCTAAGATCAAAGAGTCAAGAAATAGCACGTGGTGGTGAGGATATAGAGCAAGAGGAACACTCTTCCTTTGCTGGTTGAAATGCAAACTTGTACAAACACTTTGAAAATCAATTTGGCAGTTTTTCAGAAAACTGGGAATAGTTCTACCTCAAGATCAAGTTATAACACTCCTGGGTATATACCCAAAAGATGCTCTAGCATTCTACAAGGACACTTGCTCAATTATGTTCAGATCAGCTTTATTCGTAATAGCCAGAAGTTGGAAAAAACCTAGGTGTTCCTCACCTGAAGAATGAATAAGGAAAATGTGGTAAATGTACACAATGCAATACTATTCAGCTATTAAAATCCAAGACATCATGAATTTTTCAGGCAAATGGATGGAATTTGAGAATATCATCCAGAGTAAGGTAACCAAGGCCTAATAGGAAATGGTATGTACTAACTTACCACATGCATATTAACCATAAAATACAGGTACCATGATACACTCCAAGAGATACAAAGAAGCTAAAGAAGAAGGAACCCTCTACAGACCCATCCCAGGGGCAAACATCAGTCTCTAACACTATTTATGATACTCTATTATGCTGGCAGACAGCAGCATGTTGTCCTCTGAGAGGCTTCACCCAGCAGCTGACTCAGATAAAGACACCCACAGCCAAACAGTGTGTGGAACTTGGGATTCTTATGGAAGAATAAGTGGAAGAATTGTATGGTTTGAAGGTGATAGAAACTCCACAGGAATGCTAACAGTCAATTAACCTGAACCCTTGGTATCTCAGAGTCTAAAACACCAACCACAGAACACACGCAGGCTGGTCCTGGGCCTCCACTCCCATATGTAGTATATGTGATGCTTCATGTGGGTTCTGGACTACTGCAGTGGGGTCTATCCCAAAAGCTGTTGCATTTACATGGTGAGAGACCAGATCTGTTAGGTTCAGACTCCATCGTAGATAACCTGATCTAGGTTAAAGTCAATTTAACTAACAAACTGGTGCCTGTTCCAGTTTACTCCCCAAGAATGTACACCTTGAGGTTTCAATTCTGCCCTTGGCACATCAATTCTGAACAATCACCAGTCAGGAGGAAAACAGAAGTTAAGGTTATGGTTTGGCTCCCAGCACCAGCCAATTATGTTAAAGGCCATAGTGTCCTTCAATCAAATGTGTGCCACTCTAGAAATCCCCTTACTTCTTTGCTTGCCTCAATAAGTGGTTTCCTGAAACTAGGCTTGGGGTTCTCCACCTTCCTGTCCTGCTGTGCCAGGTTTGACAGGGAACCCAAGTCCAAGCTTGACTAAAGGGACCCTAATGTGAATGCCTCTGAATTGACTCTTTGGTGGTCTTTTGGGGTTAAAGAACACGTCCCAGCACAACACTATCTGACTCACAATGGGGTCCAAAACTCAAGCTGTGCTTATTTCCAGAATCCCAGGATATGTAATTTAAAAAGTATGTAAGATATTTATCTTAGAAGATAGAAGGGTCTACGAAAGAAATAATTCACACCTCAACAGCCCAGAAACATATTAAGATTACCACATAATTCTGTGTTCTAAAGTGAACATAGATTTACAAAGTTTTTATACATTTATAGAACAAAGAAAAATACAAACCAAGGCAAATTTAAAATGCATTGATGGGCATTCAAGAGAGGTGGTTACACTGAGACAGGGCAACCTGTTTATAGTCCAAAGATGTTATCTGATGACATTCTTAGCTAAATTAATAGTGCCTAATAGGACTTATTTATTATTATGAGATGTTCAATTCAATTAACAGCTTCTAAAATATTTTTCCACCTTGCATGATGAGGTGATAGTTTGAATATAGAGTGAGACAAGGAGTGGATGTTCCAGAGGCTAAAATAATGTCATGAGTATCTGTTCCTAAATCAGTCCAGTTTTTCTACAGAGCTGAAACTGCAGCCTGGTAACAAGTCTTTGCTAACACAGACTCCTTCCAGAAGATTCTGGTTCACTGGCTGACACAAGCTCTTTTCAGCAATTTTTTAAAAAACTTTTATTGGATTAAGATTAGAAAAGTTACATGATTTCAATTTATCTGAATTTGTTAACATTTAAAAACTTATTTTAAGTAAATAGAATTAAATCACATTCTTGTTTCTCTTTTGTACCCCCAGTCCTCCCAGAGACCCTCCCTTCAATACCTACAATATCTTTTTTGTCATATTCCTTAAAATTTATAAAATATTATAACAATACAAATAAATATTATAAAAGTTGTTTGATATAAAACAACAATTTAACAGTGTTATGTAGATGCTCGTCTACAGCAATAGTGAAAATACATTTTTCTCAATATAAATTTTAAATAACTCCAAACATATTAACTGTATACTTCAAAATATTACATCACTACTAGTATTTTCCTAAATGAATATAAATATATAAAGTCTTTTTGTTTGTTTGTTTTTGTATTTAGTAGAATTTAAAATCTTGGCTTTTACTGTGGTACAAGTCCAAAATAAGGCCAATTTTTAGACATTGGATTTCATTGTAATAAGACTGTACTTCAATGACCCTCACATCACCTAAGGATTTTACCTCCATGGTAGCTAAGCTGAGAGTTGATAGTTCTGCTGCACCAAGAAATGAATTATAGGCTTGTACTGGCTAGTTTTGTGTGTCAACTTGACACAGGCTGGAGTTATCACAGAGAAGTGAGCTTCAGTTGGGGAAATGCCTCCATGAGATCTAGCTGTGGGGCATTTTCTCAATTAGTGATCAAAGGGGTAGTGCCATCCCTGGGCTGGAAGTCTTGGGTTCTATAAGAGAGCAGGCTGAGCAAGCCAGGAGAAGCAAGCAAGCCAGCAAAGAACATCTCTCCATGGCCTCTGCATCAGCTCCTGCTTCCTGACCTGCTTGAGTTCCAGTCCTGACTTCCTCTGGTGATAAACAGCCATGTGGATGTAAGCTAAATAAACCCTTTCCTCCCCAACTTGCTTCTTAGTCATGATGTTTGTGCAGGAATAGAAACCCTGACTAAGACAAATGATTTTTGGATACGGACTTCCTGCTATAGTCAAAGCTATTTGACTTGAGTGAGTGACTTTTTTCTCGGGCCACAGAGAACAGGTTACATTCATTTAAGAAATGGTGTGTGTGTTAAGGCGGTCTATCCATAAAGTCATTCACCAACTGTTTCAATGAACAACAGTTCTGCTTGGAGGGTGGCACAGACATTGGGTATTGGTAAGAATTTGGTTCATTAGCTGTGATAATTTGGGAAAGCATTAAAGAAAGAGTAACTTATAAGATCCTCTTCCTCAAACTTGATACAGGAGCTACAAATATCAGGCAAAACATTCAGTCTCACTCTTTGTTGTTCTCTTACAAGCTCCTTCCCAATTTAATTGTCTATTTCTCTTGTGGGTATATAAATACTTTTGAAATATATAAGCTGTTCTGAAAACCGTAGTATAGCGTAAAGACATGAAATAAACAATACTGCTAATAGAGAAGCTGAGATAGGAGAAGATTTCAAGACCCTTATGTTGTACACAGCAAGACATTGTCACAAACAAACGAGCTGAAAGTGTATATAGATTGTACAACGTTGGATTTATTTCTCCAGTTATCAAATTGGTGAGACCATTGGATGGCAATCAACAAATTTCTAATTCCTCATATTATTGGATTTCAATTGATTAGGATATGTTGGTAATATTAATGTTCATATTAATATATTAAGAAAAAGTAATTGTCACATTCCTGTTGTTTTTGTTGTATGAGGTAGAATTAGGTTTGTGTGGATTTGTTGAAAGATTACCTTCTTGCTTCTTCTGGGGTATAGTTTTGCTCCTTCTGTTGATGTTTTCCATCTATTATCCTTTGTAGGGCTGGATTTGTGGAAAGATATTGTGTAAATTTTGTTTTGTCATGGAATATCTTGTTTTCTCCATCTATGGTAATTGAGAGTTTTGCTGGATATAGTAGCCTGGGCTGGCATTTGTGTTCTTGTAGGGTCTGTATGACATCTACCCAGGATCTTCTAGCTTTCATAGTTTCTGGTGAGAAGTCTGGTGTAATTCTGATAGACCTGCCTTTATATATTACTTCACCTTTTTTCCTTACTGCTTTTAAAAATCTTTCTTTGTTTAGTGCTTTTGTTTTTTTGATTATTATGTGGCAGGAGGAATTTCTTTTCTGGTCCAGTCTATTTGGAGTTCTATAGGCTTCTTGTATGCTCATGGGCATCTCTTTCTTTAGGTTAGGGGAGTTTTTTTCTATAATTTTGTTGAAGATATTTACTGGCCCTTTAATTTGGAGGTCTTCCCTCTCTTCTATACCTATTATCCTTAGGTTTGCTCTTCTCATTGTGTCCTGGATTTCCTGGATGTTTTGGGTTAGGGTCTTTTTGCATTTTGCATTTTCTTTGACTGTTCTGTCAATGTTGTCTATGTTACCTTCTGCCCCTGAGGTTCTCTCTTTTATCTCTTGTATTTGTTGGTGATGCTTGCATCTATGTTTCCTCACTTCTTTTCTAAGATTTCTAACTCCAGAATTGTCTCTTTTTGTGATTTCTTTATTGTTTCTACTTCCATTTTTAGGTCCTGGATGGTTTTACTCAATTCCTTCACCTGTTTGTTTGTGTTTTCCTGCAATTCCTTAAGGGATTTTTGAGTTTGCTCTTTAAGTGCTTCCACTTGTTTACTTGTGATATCCTGTAATTCTTTATGGGAATTTTTGTTCCCTCTTTAAGGGCTTGTACCTCTTTACCTGTGTTCTCCTGTATTTCTTTAAGGGAGTTATTCATGTCCTTCTTAAGTTCCTCTATCAGCATTGTGAGATATGATTTTAGATCCAAATCTTGGTTTTTCAGTGTTTTGGGATATCCAGGACTTGCTGCAGTGGGAGTACTAGGTTCTGAAGAAGCCAAGCAGTCTTGGTTTCTGTTGGTAGGATTCTTGCATTTGCCTTTCACCATCTCTTGATTCTGGTGTTAGATGTTCTTGGTGTCTCTGACTAGAGCTTGTCCTGTCCCTGCCACCCTGCGACACCCCTGCGACTCCTGGGGCCTGTGGTCCCGGCGAGTCCCACCTTAGAAAGTCACTGGAGAGAAAATCAGTCTTTAGCAATTCTTATTTACAGCAAAAACCCCATATTTGTTCCCTCACCTGCTGTATAAGGGCTATTATGATTAGAAAGAACAAATGGAGACCATTGGAGTTGCTTCCACCATGGAAAATAGAGAACCAAAATCCTTACATTTGTACCTCAATCTGTATTAACTCTCCAGCCCTATTTCATAAATTAGTTCAAAATGATCTCAATCGCATGACTCTTCCCCAAGATATCATGCTGGTCCACTATATTGATGACAATATGTTCTTGAACCAGGTTAGAGGAAAGTAGCAGCCTTTGGGGACTTGCTGATAAAATGCCTACACATTAGAAGATGGGAAAATAATTCCAGCCAAGGTTCAAGCAGTTTCTTCCTTACTGAAATCACTAGGAGTCCTGTGTTTTTGGGAGTGTTAAATAAATAAAAAGAGATATCCTGATGCAATAGTGTCACAAAGCTTGTGATAGTAACCAACTAATATTTGATTCGAATTAAAGCATGGAATCCATGAGATTGAATCCACACCCAGAATTGCTTGGGTTGTCAAGAACATGTGAGTATTATACAGTCCTGGGACAAGGAGAAGATCAAATACTAGTGTTCTTCTAAAGGAATGTGGCAATAAAATGACTCCTAATGACATACTCATAGATCTGATTGTCAGTCAACCATCATCAGAGCTCCCTCCAGCAGAAGACATGAATAAATACAGAGATTCACAGTTAGAAACTATGAAGTGAGTGAGAAACACTAGGACAGTCAACCCTACATGAGAAATCTCCACCAACTTCTGTCTCTCAGTGTACATGGAACTTTGTGGAAGATGTGGTAGAAAGACTAGAGGAGCCAGAATTGATGGAGAACACCAAGGCGAAAACCCTCTAAACACAACACAATGGACTCACATATAAACTCCAAGTCTGTGACAGCATGCACAGGGACTGCAGAAGTGTGTACCTAACATGGTCCTAAAGCAGATGTAGTGGATACACATCCCCTCCATAACTGAGATGCTATCTCCCTTTGATAGCCACTTGCAAATAAATATTTAGTTTCCTCAAAGGGAGCCTTTCTGGAGAAACTTTCCAGTTTTGAGTGTAGCCTCCATGCCGTGCAGTCATGCCCAACACAAAATAACCGTAGTGCCGTCTTACAGACCCTTTGCATATGTTAGGATTTCTGCTTTTGTATTTTATGGGATACCTGTGTGACAACTTGTGTGTTTCTCTTTCTGTTTGTTGTGCTTTTGCTTTTGCACTTTTTCTTCTGTTTGTTTAATCCTATGGTGAACACTTCTTTTTTTTTTTTTTTAATTAGATATTTTCTTTATTTACATGTCATAAGATATCTCCTTTCCCAGTCCCCCCAAAAGAAATAAAATAAAAGAAAGTAAAATAAAAAATGAAAATAAGCCCCTGTTCTCTCTCCCCTCCCTCTGCTTGCCACCCAATCCTCTTTTGCTTACTGGCCCTAGCATTCCCCTTCACTGGGACATAGAACCTTCACAGGGCCAAGGGCATCTCCTACCATTGGTGACTGACTAGGCCATCCTCTCCTATACATGTGCTGCTGGAGCCATGAGTCCCACCTTGTGTACTCTTTGGTTGGTGATTTAGTCCCTGGGAGCTCTGACAGTATTAGTTCGTCCATATTGTTGTTCCTCCTAAGGGAAGCCACAGATCTTTGACAAAGATACCTACAATGCACACTAGAGAAGGGTCAGAAGTCAGTAAATACTGAGGCAAAATGTTATGTCCACATGTAAGACAATTAATCTACACCCTTATCTCTTACACTGCACAAAAATTACTTTCAAGTGTCTTAAAGACATTAACATAAGACCTGAGTCTCTAAAAATATTAAAGGAAAAAGTAGGGGAAAGACTTCAGCATATAGGTATAGGCAAGGGCTTTTTATGTCAGATTCCAGTTGCTGAGAAAATAAGATCAACAGTTGACAAATGTACCCTTAGGAAATTAAACTTCTTCTGCAAAACAAAAGAGATAGTGGAAAAAGCAAAGACACAGTTCACAAAATGGGAGGAAAATCTGGGCCAATTGTACATCTGAGAGATGATTATTATCTAAAATATCCTAAAATACTAAAACAAAACAAAACAAAACAAAACCAAAAAAACTAAGCAAGAAATCAAGCAATCCAAGTAATAAATGGGCTAATGAAATACAAAGAACTCATATGAGTCTATAAATGCATAAGTAATTCAATTTACAAATAGAATCTACACTGGGCAGCGGTGGCACATGCTTTAATCTCAGCACTTGGGAGGCAGAGGCAGGCAAATTTCTGAGTTCAAGGCCAGGCTAGCCTACAGAGTGAGTTCCAGGAGAGCCAGGGCTATACAGAGAAACTTTATCTCAAAAAGAGAGACAGAGAGAGAGAGAGAGAGAGAGAGAGAGAGAGAGAGAGAGAGAGAGAGAGAGAGAGAGAGAGAATAGGATGTAAACAGGATGTTTTTTCAGAAATACAAATTGTCAACAAATGTGTGAAAACTTGCACAGTATTACTCGTTATCAGGGAAAGGCAAACCAAAACAATATGGGATATCACATCCCATATATTAGAGTGACTTGTATCAAAATCTCAACAGATCACAAGGGTGACAGTGTGGAGATAAAAATGAATATCTCTTCATTTTTGGAGAAAGGTTAGATTGGTGCAGGCACTGTGTGAAAGAGTATTATACTTACTCACAGAGGATCAAAGTAGAATCATGAAATTCATATATGATCTGAGTTT
>JADRCD010163939.1:0-10111 GCA_019843815.1 Montemys delectorum
CTGGGCAATAACTTTCATGGGCAGGAAAAGAAATGAGGACAAGGAAAGAGAAATACTGGTAGGAACCTATCTGTCTGCCAGTCTTTATCACTTATTTCTCCATGACTCCCCTGGAGGTAGAGAACTTTATCTGTCTCCCAGCTAGAAGACAAGGAAATAAGTCCACAGAGTTAAGTGTGGGGGAAGTGTCTGTCAAGCAGGACTGCCCCCTCATTCCCTGCCTGCTCTATCCAGGCTGTGAGCACCTCCACCCCCCAGAAAGAAGGGATGAGAGAGCTGGCCCACCCTGTCCAGGCAACTCTACTGCCTCAATGCAGTTTCCCCCAGCCCTACACATAAACCACAGGCTAACATGAAACGCCATTCTGAGGACAGCACCCTTGTCCTTCATGAATTCTCACTTTGTAAAGAAACTGGGTCCAGAGGAAGTGAAGCCCTGCTTCTACCTGGATTTTCACCAATGGGAGGGGAGCCAGTCCCTTCTACTTTGCAAGGGGCAAGGACAAGCGTCTGGTATTAAGGGGAAGCCTAGCGGTAGCTACATCACCCTTGGTGTATGACTTTCCACTGTAGACGTCAGCAAATGCTACAGACAGGATTTCTTTTTCCTTTTTTTCACTTTGGGTTGTTAAAGAGGTTCGATTTTCAAAACATTTGCCAGCATACCATTAGCTTCTTTTCTCCACGAGGAGAAGGGGACAATAAATATGAGTGGGGATGCTTGGGAACAACTCCTGTCAGAGAACAGGCAAACTATGAGCTTGCCATTAACATCCATGTGATCTGTGACTACTGGTATCAGAACAATCAGGAGATCCTGTTGAAAATGTTTGCTGGGCTGTTCTGGGTCGGGAGTGTATAGACAGGGACCCTGGAATCTGCATTTTCTATCAGGTCTCTTAAAACGATACTTTGGTGTCTGAGTTTGGTTGTCACAACTTTTCTATCCTCTCTGTCATATCAAGGGACACCCCAGCTACACACAGCAAAGGTTAGACCATCAAAGAAGATAAAATTCTGCCTCTATTTCCTGATTGCCTGTCATATGCTAGCTGAAGGTAGGGGAAGCGAGGGTTTCCATCTTGGTTCTATTCCTCTGAGGGAATGTTAGAAGCCCAGTGATGCACAGACGTTGGAATCAGACAGACTCCCACCCACATCACCTCTGGAATTTTGGGAGTGAGTTTGCCTGCTAGATCTTCTGAAAGGATCTATTAACACATGGAAATGCATGGGAGATTCTTAGTTGGTTAAACCATTTTAAGTTAGAAGAACTAAGTAAGAGCCTGGATCTACTTAATATGATGTATGTAATAAAGAAAAGTCCCCTGACCTCTCTAGGGCTCTGTTGTCCCCTCTATGAAACCAATCCCAGAGGTTTGAGAAAACCAAGCAGAATGCCGTGAAAACTAACTGTTCACATAGTGATGGGTAGGTGCCCTTTCCCCAGCTAGCCCATTCTTGCTAGTGGTTCTTCTCAGAGTTATGAGAACTGTCTCTGGGTGTGCTGAAAATGACTAGATATTTCTTGTTAAGTGTGAATTGTAAATGTGAATACTGACTATAAACCCTAAGTGTCAGGGTTCCCCAGAGAACAGAACCAATAGGGAAAAAAATGGGTAGATGAGTAACTGGACAGACAGACAGACAGGTAGAGAGGCTGACCAAGAAGGTCTTGGAGGCTGAAGAGTTCCACATTCCACTGTGTAGTATCTGGAGACACAGGACTCCTACTCATGTGTTGTGAACCTGAAACCTGAGGTGAAGATTTCAGTCTAGATCTTAAAGTCTGAGGAACAAGAGCGCCAAAGGCAGGAGAACATCAATGTCCCACCTCAGAGAGCCAAGGTCATCTTCCTTTGCCTCTCTGTTCTCTCCTGACCTTCAACAGCATGCATGCTGCCCAGACACTCTGGGCAGGGCAGGGATAGGGTGGGAGTGGCTCTGCTTCAGTCAATCCAAAATACTGATCTCTTTTAGAAACATCATTATAGACACAGTCAGGAAAAATCCTCAGTCAGGTGTGTGGGCATCCCATAGGCCACCAAGTTAACACTTACCATTGGCTGTCATAAGTAGGTATAAGCCACACAAAGGAAAAAAACCAAAACCACAAAACCTAAAAGAACACACAGATACACATAGCTACTGATTGGAGATTGCCACAGGGAGGCAGCATGGAGTTATAAACAAACCCTTAGGCCGCTGGTCAGGAACTGAATGCACTTCTACAACAAACTGCCACAACCTCAGCAAATTAACCCACATGCCTGTGACCTGGGTTCTGCGGGTCAAGAATCGATGGAGGCATTTTCCAGGGCTGGAGTCTCCTCTGGGCTTGGCTAGGGAGAGATCTGCTTCCACAGGGCTTGTGGTTTGGGAAGAATTCAGTTCCTCCAATCGCAGGATCCACAGATCAGACTTCTTGTTGGCTGGCAGGCGGGCCACCTTCAGCTCTGTTCCTTGCCTAGGAGGTCTCCCATGATAGGCAGCCCTGCACGAGGTAGCTGGCTTCTTCAAAGCCAACAAAGCCGTTAAGCTAGGTGTTAAGACTGTGCAAGACAGGTACCATGCTTTCATAGGAAATGACTTTGTTAGCCCTCCATCCTTCCATGTATGCTGAGTCTACCAGTTAGAAGCAAGTCACCCTCCCCTGCCCCCGCCACCCTCCCCCAGACACACACACACACACACACACACACACACACACGTGAGCGCGTGACAGGGAAGGAATGATATAAGCCAAATTACAGAACAAAGAAGTGAGATGATGGGTGATTGTCTCAACAACCTGCTCATTGCAGAGGCTGAGGTAAACCTTCCAGGGGATTTCACTGGCAAAACTACTAAGCATATTTGGGGCACAGTAAATTTTGTGTGTGTGTGCGTGTGTGTGTGTGTGTGTGTGTGTGTGTGTGTGCGTGCGTGTGTGCGTGTGTGTGTGTGTGTCACACATATACATGTCCATGCTCATCTACATATACATATATCCCTAGTTTGCCTTACTTAAGAGAGAGCCTGTGGAGAGGCAGCAGACAATGGGATTAAATAGCACTGTCAGATTGGAATTTAGAATTTCAATTTCCACCACATTCCCACTGCTGCTAAGTCTGCTTAGTGTCAGGACTTTGGGGACAAAAGATATAAACTTAGATGACACTGTTAGAAGCTGTAGTTCAGGGGGACACTGGAATGTCTTTGGGTATCTACAAAATCAATCTTAATCCTTAGACATTCAAGACTCTTGGGTTCCCTGGCCTGACTAAGCATCCTTCTCTCTCCTCTTGCTGTTGTCCCCTCAAACAGTCAATGTGCCCCCAAAGAGGACCATTGGTGCTTCCGGGAGACACTCCCCTCCCTTTGCATGTTCTCCCAGAGGACTTCCCTTTTCTTTTCTCTACTTGGAAAGTAAACAAAACTGATTGTTCTTTAGGTCTCAGCTCGAATGTCACCTTTCCCCTGAATATTCCCTTAATTCTCTTAAAAACAACAACTGCGACTGGAGAGATGGCTCAGCAGTTAAGAGCACTGACTGCTCTTCTGAAGGTCCTGAGTTCAAATCCCAGCAACCACATGGTGGCTCACAACCATCCATAATGAGATCTGATGCCCTCTTCTGGTGCATCTGGAGACAGCTACAGTGTACTTACTTAAAATAATTAATAAATCTTTGGGCTGGAGCGAGCGGGGGCCAGAGCTAGCTGGACCAGAGAGAGAAGAAAAGAGTCTGAAGACAGCTACAGTGCACCTACACATAATAAATAAATAAATATCAAAAAAACAACAACCCGCCGGGCGGTAGTGGCGCACACCTTTGATCCCAGCACTTGAGAAGCAGAGGCAGGCTCATTTCTGAGTTCGAGGCCAGACTGGTCTACAGAGTGAGCTCCAGGACAGCCGGGGCTATACAGAGAAACCCTGTCTCGAAAAATCAAAAAAAAAAAAAAAAAACCCAACAACTGAACCTCCAATTCTTGTAGGCAGACTGGATCCCTCCCTCCATCCTGCTCTCGGTCTTGTACAGTCCCTGTCATAGTTCTTTTCAAATGTGTGACTCTTGTTTTTGACTCCTGCTTTTCCTATGACAACAGGACCTTAAAGTGGAATTATTAGAAAGACGTGAAAATACTTTGGCTTAAACAAGTCTATTGCAGCCAGCCGGCCCTGTCAAAAGAGTCCCACAGCCTCCCACTGAGCAGAGACACCAACACGGCTAATGAGGGTATTCAGTCCAAAGCAGGTGTCTCTAGCTCACTGCAAGTCAAGGAAAGGCTAGCTTGATCCCTACCCAACTACACTCACCTCTGTAGCTCTCTGAAAGTTTTTCTCCATTCAGGAGATCTCAGTCGACGGATTGAACAGAATGGGGTTGTCCTTCAACAATGGTAATTGATACCAAAGGCTGACCCCATACTAAGAGTTCAGGTTACAGAGTTGTCAAGAAAACAAGAAAAGGGAATGAATAATCCCAAACCCATTTCGTAACCCAAAACAGCCTAATTCAAAGCCAGACTCAGTTACTTACTGGCCATTTGACCTTGACCAAGCCATTTAACTTCACTTTTCTTAGTTAAACAGGAAATAACAACAGCTACTGCATGTGGATGACGTGGATGACGTAAGACGCACACACCTAGCAGTCTGCAGAAGGTCATCAAGCTTTAGTGGCCTTTTCCTTTCAAGGAGAACTGAAATCACAGGGACCAACTAACCATCATGCGCTTTGACCAATGCCTTAACATTCAAAAGTGTAAGAAAAGCAAATGGAGATGTTTGTTCTACCAGAGATGGGGAGGGACAGCTTCCATCAGAGGAGCTGGCAGGAATATTCCAGAGGGGGAAGGGAAGCGCAGCACAAAAGCAACATTGTCCTATACCTAGTCTGTGTCTCTGTCTGCTTCCAGATGAGACAGCTTCTATGCCCTGAAGTTAGCTCAGGGATAAAAACAATCTCTCCCTGCCGTGACAGATGACTGACATTTTTATTTTCATGCCATACTGGAGAAAGCGCTTTCTCTCTCAACCAGAAATATGAAATAATCCTATTTGCAGCTAAGTTAACACTGAGAATTGAAATACATCGAATTCCCACATTTCGATTCTAAGAAGGACGTCAGGAAGAGTCATGCCCCCAGTGTGTGCGACATATCTTGGGAAGTGTATTAGATAGAAATTAATACTGCGAGACTGAGGCACACGGATCACCTAGGAGCCATACAGTTGCTGTAGGAACATTTATCTGACGTTTATATAGCCAGAGTTTCATGATCTTAATAACTTAGATTCCCAGAATCCCGGATGGTTAGTACTAAAAGGCCTCTCAAAGTTGGATTCTGATGGAGAAATCAAGGCTAAGACACAGCCATGACCCATTCAGGCCCACAGACCTTAACTTCCAAGTCTGGTGTGCAGCCCTCTAAGCCCAACCCAGCGTCCTTGCTTCTGTACTATCGTAACTTCCATGAGACTGGTAAGTTTACAGTGGTCGTTCCAGATTCTACACCGCAGTCATGAAGATTCACTCAAGTAAGACTTCTCCCTTTGGTCCAAGATCAACACTGAAATCTCCCAGGCTCTTGGCAATCTCCCCAGTCCTAGGACCCTGAAGGTGGCAGATGTAGACTCTAAGAGCAAGAAATGAATTTCAGAGATTTATCTCATTCGACTCCCTTTCTCCAAAATAAGCACCCTTCTTGAGTGTATTCATGAGTGTATTCAGCCCTTCCAAGGGAATGTCTGCCACAATTTTAAGCTTCAATGAGCAAAACTCTGTCTGATCTATCTTTTAGAAGGAAGGGGGAGGGGGATGATGCTCACTTACTGAACACACCTTGAATCACCTGAGCGAGGAACTGCCTAAGGAAAGCTGGCCTGTGAGTATGTCCAGCAGGAATTATGTGGACTGTCTTAATTCACGTGGGAAGACCTAGCCTGAAACGGGCAGCATCGTTCTCTAGTTCCGAGCCCTGAACCACAGAAGAGCAGAGAAAGCTCACTGAGAACTATACACACTCACATTGACTTCTCTCCACTCCTGCCTTGACTGGCCCCAGGAATGGAGTGTGACCAGGAATTGTGAGCTAACATAAGTCCTTCTCCATTAAGTTGCTTTTTGTCAAGGTCTTTTATCACAGCGACAAAAGCAAACACAGGCCGGCTCAGCCACTTTATAAAGTGGGTGTCTTACAGGCCCAATACCTGTTCTCCAAAATACTTGGGAACAGGCGTCTCGGACTTCAGAGTTTCTTCCATTTTGGAATATCTGCATGGACTTTCCTGGTTAGGCATCCTTAATCCAAAACTCCAGAATGTGAAACTTTTAAAATATCATGTTGGTGTTCAGAAGCCTGTTTTATCTTTTTCAGCTCAGGTGTGTGCTCCCCGTATCTCAATTTATAAGTTTCAAATCCAAAAGGTTTTGAGAGTTTAAAGAACAGGGTCAAGTTCAACTCTGACAGGCACAAGATCCACTGTGTGTGTTCTCTGTCTTTCCTGCCTCTGGTACGTAGCTCTTTGTACAGCCCTGACAGCAGTCTGTGCTAAAGCTTCACTTTTAAAATCAAATATCCTGCTGAACACCTCCGATGGCTCTTGAAGGCCCACTTGAGGTAAACAGTCCAAACTGTCTAGTTGAACAATCAAGACCTTTGACAATCTGGGCTCTAAGAAGACTTGACGTGCCCACTTTCCTCCACTCTTCCAGCGCCCCAAGGTTCCCCAAAAGGATGCTTTTGTGTCTTTGTGTGCATTGTGTATGCTGCCATCATGCCCTGCGCCTCTTTTTCTGCCTAAAGAAATTGTAATTTTCCTGTAAGGCTCCTTCAGATGTCACTTCCCCAGTGAAGCTTGCTCGTTCTCTTCTAGCAAAATACTCTTTTGTCTACTTTCTCTAGTATGTTCTATGGATTTCTGCAAGAGCCTCTTTGGCCTTGTCTTGGTCCTTGAGGTCTACAAGCCTCAAGGATGGGTATTGTACTTCACTTTTCTTTGAGTCCTCAGTTCCCAGCACCCAATAGCATCAACATTTATAGAAGTAAACAGGCTTAATCCTTTCCCACATTGGTTTTCAGTTTTTTTTGAAGACTTAAGGCCTTGCCATACTTCACTCTTAGTTTTGCCGGATAAATAGTCTCAAATAGTTCATCTATTTCTTAGAAAGTCTCATGTCCGGATTTCTTAGCTGGTTATTTGCAGTCAGGTGTCAACTGGTCACTATTCTTCTTTCTATGTATGACACCAAGGTCAACACTTGATGGTCCAGACATAGGACAGCCAGGAGAGGGTGAGGACTCCTGGAGAGAGTGCTCCCTATACCGTGGCCTTATGGGATCCTGCTCCTGCTTTATTTTCTCTCACTCCTCAGTAGTCTGGAAAGGTAGAACAGTCTTTCTCCTGTTCTAAAACTGAGGATCCTAGCCATCTGGTTAACATCACAAGCCCAGAGCACAGCAAGCCTTTGGTCAACTGATAACTGTAGATCATTTTAACATCAACTGCTGTCAAATTATTACTTTTTCCAGTTACCAGCTAGCAGCAGACTTCAGGGCAACCAAGGACAAAAGGGATCAGTGTCTTTAGAAGGGTACAAAACCAAAGCACAGAGAAAAGGCATGTTGGATTAATGGCCAGCTGTCCAACAGTAACAGCCTTGATCTAAGAGCTTAGGCAGCGCCTGGAGTTTCTCAACAGCATAGCTTCCTGGAACTATTTTTATTTGGTATTTTATAAGGGGAGAGAGAGAGAGGTGTTTCAGATAAACAGTGAGACCCAGGGCTCAGCTTGTCTCTACAAAGCACTCAAGTTATCAGAGTCTGCATATCAAATGGGTCGGTGTTACAGGGAAACAATAAGGAAACTGCTTCTCTGGCCTGTGGCTTAGGAGGGAGAGGATCCTGCTGAGTTATCTCCATTCCATAAACATCTACTAAGCAACAGTGCTATTCCAGGTATGAGGTGCTGGGGACAGAGTGAACATGAAGCTCTTCCTTCTGATCATAGCAGAAGACAGAAACAACAACAGACAACACATTTTTTGTTTGTTTGTCTGTTTGTTTGTATTGAGACAGGGTTTCTCTGTGTAGCCTTGGCTGTCCTGGAACTCACTCTGTAGACCAGGCTGGCCTCAAACTCAGAAATCCACCTGCTTCTGCCTCCCAGGTGCTGGGATTAAAGGCGTGCACCACCACTGCCCGGCTCAGACAACACATTTTAGTTAAGCAATGCAAGTATGTGCCCAGGCTACCAGGGCAGCAAGAGGAGAGCTATTTGCCCCATTCCTAGGTGAGGATGCAAGAGACATTCAACGTTTCCAGGGAAGGCACACCTCATTCATGCGTAGGCGTTAACCCAGTGAAGACAGCTGAAAGAAGAAAAGTTCCAGGTATGGCAAATGCAAAAATGGAATGAAGTTTGCTTAAGTGTGGGAGGAATTATAAGCAGCTGGAGGTCAATAGTGCAAGAGTCTGGAGAGGTAGACAGGTTTAAGCGTCTGGTGTGGGTTAGGCCTTATGGAGAACTTTTTACATGCTTTATTTCCGAACATTACCTTACCATGTGACCTTACTGCAACTCTCTGGACCTCACTGGTAAAGTGAAGACTAGTGAATTCTAATGTACACTTAATATAGTACTCTTGAGTAGAGACATTCAAATCTTATGATCTGTCTACCACATTTACTGGTCAACTTGAGTGACATTTGAGCATCATGGTAGTCTTGTACCCAGAAGTTGTAGACAGAGTATTCCAGAGGACTCTGTTAGGCTTAAAGCCATTTACCTATACCTGTAGGATTTGGAAAATGTAGATTATAATCCTTGCCTGCCAGATTCACTGTGATAAAAGCCATTGGAAAGGGTCAGATGGTGAGCTGTGGTCACCGAGAGCTAGGAGAGAGCCTGGCTGGCTTGGAGGACAGGTCACGGCTTTTTAAAAGAGAGAGATTGCATCGTGGTAGGCCATAGGATGCAGAGTGTTGTCAGGAGAGACTGATCAGGGTCATTCCAGGCAAAGGCAACAATGAAAGCCTGGCAAAATTAATCCAACATCGTACACATCTGTTCCCTGCATCTGCCCACCCTACTGCTCACTCATTCTACCTTTGGAATTCCTAGCTGACCTTTGAGATTCTCCATAACCAGCTCATGGTTCTAGGTCTCCTCTACCTGGACTCTCTGTTCTGCCCATGTAAATCCACTTGTCACCTTCTAATTGAGCCTTTTAGTTTTGTGTTCCTTATTATAAATTCTCCACACAAGGCCCCACTCCCTTAACTCCGCCCCAAGCTCCTAATCACTTTTCTTCCCAATTGTCGAAGGTCCATTTAAAATCCCATCTTGTCTTTGTAAGCTTTCTTGAGTCTCTCTTCTACACATAACAACATTTTGATTATATATCTGTTGTACTTACCTTTTCCTGTCTTACTTCATAGTCTGTCTCCACTGGATTTGAAACTCCTTGAGAAATACATGCTATGCTGACATCTCTCCCAAGGGTCTTACACATGGAGCCACTTAGTAGTAACTGAGAGGATCAGTTCCTCAGTAAACGTGTGGACTCTGAGCTCCCTAAACTCAGGCATGTGTATTGGCAGTCCAAGCCACATCCAGTTCCAGCATCAGAATCCAGTTAGCTTTTGACAGAGGATGTGTCTACGTGTTTCTGATGGAAGCCTGAGGATGAAGCTGGCAGAGAGGTATAGAGTGGAGAAACAGGAATGAGTCTAATGGGTGTAATAAAAAATAAAATCGGGGTTATGGTGGCACAAGCCTATAATCTCAATACTAGGAAGACAGAGGCAGGAGGATTATTAGTTCAAGGCAACCTACGCTGCACAGAGAGTTCAAGGGCAGCCTACACATGAGAGTACTTCCAAAGGAAACAATCCATCCTATGGTCCTGCAAAGAATACTGGAGAGCCACTGTTTGGTAACATTTACCAAATTGTAATGTAGATACACTGTTCTTCCTTTATAGATGAGCAGACAGAGAGAGGCTTGGGGCTTGGAGAGACGTTAATAAGGTGCTTGTTCTTGTCCTGTGGTATATCACAGAGTCAATGCTAATGCATTCTCCACGGTGTTGAGCCTGCTAGGTCACATCGCAGTCTTCTGT